>JAYJMB010010576.1:0-49088 GCA_036873735.1 Pouteria campechiana
ATCTGTGTGTCCCGAGTCCCTTTGGTTCATAATGGGTGTTTTCATAGTTTTATTGACTATACCTCAACATAGCCATTAGGCGAACTCGTTGCTGAATCTCTAATAAACCAAGAGGCAGCTACGACTCTTAGGATCTTTTTAAATAAGAATGAAATATGCATTAAAATAATAAGCATTTTTGCAAATTGACAATCATCGATGCACAAATTAAGAAAATATTTCTTGATTTTCTCAAAGAAATACTTACAAAGATTTTGAGACATTCATCTCTTTATAGCAAAGCAGAAGAGTCTTGCTCCATAAATCTCAAGTTATTTTTCTTTGGAAGATACATGGGATTTTAGGTAAGAGGAAAGGGTTGGCATTCGATGCCTTACAAGGTAGAGCAACTGCTCTTAAATAAGAAAGAAAGGCCAATTTTTTGGTTATAAAATACTGGCAGTTGCTTGTGAAAAGGAAAACTAGTGGCGCAAAACCAAGAGCACTCATGATTTTGAGAGTTTCTATTTGGAAGTTGGAGACTGTTGAGTGGGTTTGTCGTCTTCTTTTGAAGCTTCTAGAGGTACTGTAGCATTCTTGTCCTTTTTGACTATAATGATAGGTGGAATTCTCCTGTAGGCAACCCGATGGTATGAAAGACAGTCATGGAGTTGGGTCCATACTGAGAACGGGGCACTTACCCTTTTAATCAAATAACGGGTCTGCGTCATGGCCAAATAAGTCTATCGGGTCTGATCCGCAGCCTAAGTCTTCAGGTTCAGCTGAATGAGAACTGGATGAGTTTGAGGCCTTGGCCTTTGAAGAAGAAGCCATAGAGGTTTTCTCTTTTCAAGCTTTTATAGCTTTAAATTGGGCTTCTATGGCCTATTCCCAATATTCTTCTAAAGATAAATTTGCAAGAATCGCCATTTGGTGAGACTTCTGGGCCAAGAACTAAGTTTGCTCAGAGTTTGATTTTTCTATAAGCTATTTCTGGAGCTTTTCTGGAGAAGGTCGAGGACAGTTAAAAGATTCCCACCATTTAACCTCATATACTCTTCTGCGTGCAGGAGGAAGAGGCTCTTGAGCCATAAAGCACCAATTCCATTGGAATATCCAAGTAAGAGAGAGTCTAGAGAAGAAAAGAAGAAGAATGAGCAATTTCTTCTCTATTTTAGAGCAACTAAAATGTTCCTTGAACACATTAAAACTACTTTGGAGGTTTTGAGGAAGCATTTCTGCAATAGGGCCAAAATCGTTCCACCATTGGAGAAACCAGAAAGGAAAAGTAAATTTTGATTTTTTATCAAAAATAAAAAACCATGAGTGTCGATTAAATTTGTTTTTGAACCATAATACATTTATCCACGCATCTTGGTAATCAAAATATGAGAAGTTTTGTGGAATAATTCATTTTTAAATCTTTTGAAATGATTTGGTTCACCAAATTCTCCAGTGTTCATGATTTTTAAAATTTTTATAGTAGAGTGGATGATTTATCCATCAGGAGCTTTATGATATGTGATTTCTACAGAATCAGTACAAACCAATATGTATTCATAGAAGTTATGAATTCTGTTAAAATCAGTAGGTTTAAAGTAAAATATTTTTGGGAATGCAACTTGTGCCATATTTTCAAGACAATAGTTAAGCTTTCACTCTGTTAAGTTGATTAAATAATAGGGCTCAATTTGAACTATTTTGGGTTAGAAAGTCTTCATAAAAAACTTGTTGAAGATTTGAATAAAGTAAACCTTTTGGTATTTGAAGAAGGTGAAGAAGAAGAGATTTGAGTAAGAGAGGAGGTGATTTGTTTCAGATCATTAGGAGTAATTAGCCTATTTGGCAGTTAGTTAATGGATAATGGAAGCATTCTTCCATGTCCTCTATGTGGAGTTAAAGAAAGTGGGGAACATAATTCCATAAAAAGGGTGTTTAGTGGTGCCAGCTATACTGGGACAAGTTTTTTGCCATAGGAGTCTTTTGACTGTTTCTGAGCTTTACTTTTTTTTAAAGACATTTTTTAAATTGGTGGGCATTTGCCACATTTATCTTTGAAATTCCCTAAAGAAATTCTCTAGAAAGAAAATCTGGGATAGAGTTAGAAGACCCTTTAATAAATTCAATATCAAAATAAAAACATGATAAAATGGCTTGCCATCTAGCAAATATTTATTTTGATCCTATATTTTGAACATCTTTTTCTAAAACGTATTTTGCAGCTTGGCAATCAATATGTAAAAGAAACTTTTTGTACAGAAGATCACTTTGAAATTTTGTAATGCATAAAACAATGCTTAAAATTTCCTTTTTGATAGTAGAATAATTCTTCTGGGCATGATTCCATATTCCATCATGATATTGAATAATTTGTTCTATTGAATGTTTTACTTACTTAAGTATTCCTCCATAGCCTTTATCAAGAGCATCAGTCTCAACGATTTTTAAAGATAAAGGATCTATTATGTATAATAATGGTAAAGTTTTTACATAGGATTTTATCCTTTTAATAATTTTAGTATGTTTGTTTGTCCATGGTTTAGGATTTTTCCTAAGCCTAGCATATAAAGGTTTTGCTATTATTCTTAACTTCTCAATGTGTTCTGCAACATAATTTAGGGATCCTAAGAATCTTTAAAGTTGGTTTTTATCTTTTATTTTATCTAAAAATTTATCCATAAATTCTATAGATCTTTTCATGGGTATTTGAGTTTCTTGGTTAATTTCATAACCTAAGAATCTGATTTTAGTTTAACAAATTAAATACTTTCTTTTGGACAGAACTAATCCATTTTGGATTATAGTTTTTAGAAAAATTTCTAGATGTCTAAGATGATTTTCTAAATTATTCTAAAATATTAGAACATCATTAATATAGACAATCAAGAAATCAAAAGGATTGAATATTTCATTCATTATTCTCTGAAATTCAGAGGGAGCATTTTTTAAACCAAAGAGCATTACATTCCATTCATATTGGCTGAATGGGGTACTAAATGCAATTTTAAACTTATCTTTCTGGGCTACCTGGATTTGCTAAAATCCAGATTTCATATCAAATTTGGAAAAAAAATCCCTTTTCAATTATTTTAAGAAGATTTTTTTATTATGTATAGGATATCTTATCCATTTTAAGGCCTTGTTTAAGGGTTTATAATTTATTACTAATCGAGGTGCTCTTCTTTCCTTCTTAGCTGCTTTATAAACATAAAAGGCTACGCAAGACCAAGTAGATCCTAAAGGTTCAAATTTCCTGATTAATCCTTTTTTAAGGAGGTCATTAATTTCTTTTTTACAATAGTTTCTTAATTCTTAGTTCATTTGGGAAGGTCTTGCCTTTGTTGGAATTTTATCCTTATTATATCCTTCTTTGTATAGTAATTCCACCATATGGGTTTTTCTTTCCCAAAAGGCTTTGGGAATATCAGCATAAGCTAATTTTTTAATTTTTTTCTTTAGGTTCTTTTATTTTTTCTAAATATATAGGGTTTTCATGTGTTTCTTGAATTCTTTTGAATGAATGTTCTTCTTTTAAATCTATTAGAGTTTTCTCCTTTTGTATTAGATTTAAATGAAGATTATTTATCAATTTTTTATGTGGTTTATTTATGAATTCGAACAATATTTCGTTTTCTCCTATCTTAGTTAATAGACCTTGGTCTGAGACTTAGAATGGTTTTATAATTCTAAGAATGGTGTTCCTAGAATTATTGGTCTATTTAGATTTTTAATAAGGATGAATGTAGATTGGAATATCATTCCATCTTTTAGTATTTCTGCCTCAGGAATTTTGTATTTTACTAGAAGTTTAGTTCCTCCAGCACCCATTAAATTTTTAGTTGTGAAGTCTCTATATTTTCTGGGAACTAAATCTTCTCTAATACAATTAGAATAAGCTCCTGAGTCTATTAAGGCTATTTCATTTATTTTGTAATTTTGTATTTTTACCTGTATTAGAGTTATCCATTCCTAGGATTTACTCTTTACTATCTGTTATACAAATTCCTCTAAATCTTTCAAGTCTGAAAGTCTTTCTTTCTGATTAGAAGATTCAGGCTTTAGCATTTCCCATTTTATCAATTCTTTTAGAAGTTTTATTTCATATTTTACTTTTTTCATTTCTTTACGAAGTTCATTAACTTCTTCTTTTAGATTTGTTATTTCCGAAGTATCATTTTTTGGGTGTTTTAAGGGTTTTAGAATTTCTTCTAAATTGTAGACAGGTGTTGGAAGTTTTTCCTTTTATTTTAACATGGATTTAATTTTCATTAAGTATTGTCTTTGAGTATCTGGATCCTTGATTTGATCTGCTAAATTTAACAATTCTTCTTCATAGTTAGTTATCATATTTAGACTATAATCATTGTCAGTTTCTAACTCTTCTTCTTTATTTATAAAAGATTGTGAATTTTTTGATTCATTGTCTATACTTAAAAGAATATTTTTCATATAAGTTTTTAATTATTCTTCTAGATTTTTATCTTCAAGATTTATTTAATTGATTTTTTTCTTTATATTTTCTAGGCATTTATTTGTATAATGACTAGTTTTGTCACATTATGATAAGTTACTTCTTTTTTATTTTTAGCAAATTTTCTCTTTTTAAATGTTTTTTCTTGCTTAGGTTTCTTATAATATTCTTCTTTATATTTTCTTATAGGTTTATACCTTTTTATAAATTTTTTAGAGGGTTTTTTCTTCTTACATCCTGAACAAGTTGTTTTGAATTTGTTAAAACCAAATTGTTCGCAGAATAATCCTAGTTCTTTTTTATTATTAATGTTTTCTTTTATTTTTATATCATTGCATAAAGATATTTCTATTCGATTTATGCAATTTATTATATCTCCATACGTTAGGTTTTTCCATTTAATTATGCCTCCTTGGGCTATTCTAATGGCTTCTTTTACTTGCCTACTGAATGAGGAAGGTAAGCCATCAACAAACCTTTCTTTCTAGTAGTTTGAATTAGCATCAATTCTTTGTAATACTTTGGTTATATATAAATCTTTATAATATTTGAATTCATATAAGTTTTTATATTTAAAGTTATTAAGAAACTTTGTTTCTTTTTCTTCAAGAGCAAATATATCTCCATTAAATGCTTTAGCCTTAGGATAAATTAAAGTTGCTATAGCATCGGATTCAGGAAGAGTTTCTTCTTTCTTCTTATCTTTATTATCTATTTTGATGTGTTTAATATGGTCTTTTATATATGTTCTATTTTCTTCGTTTAGGACATTTGTCCACCAACCCTTAAGACTTCCTACAAATCCCTGGGTTAAGTATATGCATATTTCTCTTTCACTTAGACCATCTGAAGCAAGGCTATTGCAGCCATTGTCATTTTATTAAGAACATTTATGATTTAATATTCTAACATTTTGTTAATATTCCAAACATAAATGGCTCCTGCAGAGAATTTATTTTGAATCACCTAAGGAGATTCTTCAAAAAGCATAGTTGGAAAATTATTCCTATTATAATAGGGTTCAGATGGATTTTTCCAATTTTCTTTAGATTTAAACCTTTTAATAGGATTTATATCTTCTATTTGAGAATCTAGTTTCAAGGTATTAAACTGGTTTTCTAAAATTTTTATTTCATTTTCGGAATCATTTGATTCTTTTGTGTCTATTTCTTCTATAGTTTCGCTTTGCGAATTTTCATTTAAAGTGTTTATTTTTCAGGGTTTAGATGGTTGCCCTATGTCTAAAAGTTTTAGTCCGTTATTTATTTCTTTCATAGAATTTCTATTTTTTAAAGGTTTTAATTTTTCCAGTTTAAATAATCGTGAAGTTTTTGCTTCAAATTTAATTGTTGGTTTTTGAGGTTTTATTTCTTGTAATTTATTATCTATTTTCTTTAGGTATTAGCCCATTATATTTAAATAATCATTTATATAATTATTTTATTGAAATAATTTCTGGATGTCTTATCCATTTACTGGTTCTTTTTCATTAACTCTTTTTTTAATTATATATCTAACATCTGGTGGATATCTATTCTTTTCAACTTCTCCTTTTTCTAATGTTTCCCATATGGGATTTAATCATGTTATAAAAGGATAGGATGATATATACTTAGTATAGTTCTTTTTGAACCATTTAAAGAAATTTATATTTAATTTTATGTTTCTCATAAAATTATACCATTCTTCCTAAATGTTATCCCTTTTGGATTTTTTAAATGTTTTAAAGAACCATTGTCTTTTAATTTTATGGTTCTCTAAATAGAACTCCTTTCTAATAGATTCCTTATCTATTTTAAAAGGTTCTTCTATTATGTTTATAGCTGGATAAAATTCTTGAGGTTTCCCTTCTATATCTGTTAAGGTTGGACTATTTGTTTCTTCAGATTCAGATTTAGGTTTAGCATATAAAATATCTGGAAGATTAGAAATGTTGTATCTAACTTCCTCTATTGGTATTTTAGAACTATTTGGTCTTTCAGACCTTTCAGATAGTCTAGAAGATAGACTTCTGGTTATGAGAGTCTCTGGAATAGTATATCTGAATTCTAGTTCCACTGTTACATTTGGGCATGTTATAAATCGTTGGATCTGTTGGTTTTCTAACACAGGATTCTGTGGTTTCATTACCTCATTAAGCTTCCATGATTCTGGAAATTTAACTTGATCCCATTTAATGGTTTTAGGAATCATTTTTCTATTTTGCTAGGATCTACTTGTAAGAGCATGGTTTCTCTTAGGTTATGACGTTTTTCTCTGACTCTCTGAATAAAAGCAGACTTAGACAATTTATAACAATCTATACATTATTGTTAATGGTAAAGATCCTAGTTCCATATCTATATTTGAAGTTTTTATTAACAAGGTTAAAGCCCTTGTTATGTTTGCCTCTTTCAATGCTACAGTGAAATTAGGGAAGGCATTGAAGTAAACTGTTCCGTCATATAAGTTGGTTTCAATGGCTCCTACCTAGGAATTTTCTCATATGGTATGTCTAAAATCATTTAAACTAGCTAGAATAGCAGCATTCATACCATTTCTTGATAAGGGTTTTATGGCTACCTGAACTAATCCAAAGTGAATATAATTATATTTACTTTTAATATGATCTTCAATTGATTTTAAGTTTAGTAATTGAAGTTTTCCAAAATTATTTTGAAGTGGGATTGTCTCTTCAACAATTCTTATATTTAATGTAAACATATTTAAGAAACTACCCTTTTGGTAGATTGTTTTTAATGAAACATGAGGGATCACCCAATTAGAATTATTTTGACTAATATTTTTATAAGAAATTTCTTCATTATTAATTTCATTTTCTTCTCTAGAAGAAGAAGATGCTCCAGACATCTGTCTTCTAAAGATTTCTATTTTTCTAAAGTTAATTACAATAGTTTCTTAAATCATTTAAATATTAAATCACTGTCAACAAGGTTTTACCCCTACTAGACTTATTAACGGCACCATGCCTCATTGTTAGATTTATGGGAACGCGACTATGTGGTTACCCATGTTTTACTGATATTCTTGGATTTAGAAAACTACTATTTTTAACAGTAGATTAATGCATAAAATGAGCAAGCCTGGCTTTGATACCATCTCTGTGAGTCCTGAGTCCCTTTGGTTCACAATGGGCTGGTTTAATAGGGTGCCTACATGGAAGGCATTTGGTGCAGAGCTCCTTCTAGCCGCACGATCCGCATTTGGTCATTGCAGCCATTTGCACACTTGCAATGATTTGGTGAGGATATGATTACCCGCGCCCTAGCACATTTGAAGGAGATGTGGCACAAGTAGACACTCTCTACTTGCCCACACTCTGGAAGAATCTTCCCTATCACCACAGATGTCTCCCTCTAGCGATGGCCACTGCTGGTTCCGGAGATCCCCCCATTGCATCGAATACCTCTACCCGCCCAGGCCTTAGAAGATTCATCCCCATTGCAGACGGCTCCCTCCTCAAAGCCCTTAAATCTCTAGCGACAACAGCTTATCCTTCCCAATCCCCATTGCTCTCTTCCTCTCTCCCATCTTCTCCATCTCTCCCACTTTCCACAAAGCCCTTCTTGATCTCCACCTGAGAAAGGAATGCAACCTCCATTCGACTCCTCCCCCCAAGCACAGACACATCTCCTCCTTGACTCTCCAAAAGGTTCTTTCGGTGAGATAGAGGGCTCGGGCGGTGTTGGGTTGAGCTTTAGGAGAGTAATACCTTCCATAGCTGCTGTTGCAGTTCCAGGGAGGTAAGGAAGTGAAAGCAAGAGCTCTAATTTAGCCTCCCCTATGCTTTCGTTGAACTCAAACAGTTCCTCTTAGCCATCTACCTTAAGCCCAAAAAGACCTAAAACCAAATTTTAGGTTTCAGGCTCTGTAACCGGTGGTTCCATCGTGGATAATGTTGAATGCGTGCAAGCTCCACCTCCACCTTCGCCTCCACAGCCCATGACGTTGTCGCCTGATATGAGAAAACCACCTTTGCCATCTCCCCTTTCATCTCCTTCAGACGAGTATTTAGATTCAAGCATGATTCGGTTGCGGCCTCTTGCAACGTTCGAGCCAACTACGAATCCTAAACTGAATGAGATGGCCAGGCGGCCTAATCTTCCTTCATTCAATTAAGAGAATAGAATAATCGATCCAAAGAAGTCTCAGAATATTGCCATTTTGCTAAGGGCATTGAATGTGACTAGAGAGGAAGTCTATGATGCTCTTCTGGAAGGTAATCCAATAAGCAGGTTCACCATATTTACCCCAAGGATTGCTGCTGGCATCCTGAGAACAACATTACAACTTTGTTTTCTTTGTATTGAGTTTAAAAAGCATTACAACTTGTCTCTTTATCTTGTATTCAGCTATGATTTTGTGATTGCTTTTTGCCTAGTGCCATTGATTTTATTAGGCAACAACTTGACACTTACGAGAAGGAAATCATATGGTCCTGATGCAACTTGGCCCACTAACCAACAAATTGACACCTACAGGAAGGAAATCACAGGGGTCCTGATGCATCATGGTGCCAATATGGTCCATTTGATGTGGCAGCCCGAAGTAAACTGAAACATGATACGGTGATCCAGGCCTTTGTTTTGATCCTTTTTCGCGGATAGTAAACATATTAAAATCCAACTTGCACTAATTCTAACTTCCATGTGCAAGTGTTTGGTTTTAGAAAAGTTCAATAGGTTGCAAATGGAGCAAAAAGAAGGTTGGTTGGTTAGGATCGTTATCATTTCATCAATTGTTTAGGTTATAGAATCCAACCAACATTTGTACTAACTAGCAGATCAAGCATTGGTCATGCCCTTACACTTGATGCATTGGACTCTTTAGTTTAATAAATTCATGATTTTTCAAGGTTAATCAAAACTTGGATGGTTGTATGATCTAGTAGGAGAAAATTTTGTTTTCATTCTTAGTTGAGCTTCTTTGGAACTAGCAATCTTGACATACAAGCTGAAGCAAATGTGGCCCCCTCTCACTCATGAAGAAGATCATTGAGTATTTCCATGGAAACTCGGTGAGGGAAGAAGCCCACCCATTCAGACTTCTCATGGTGGTGAGGAACTTCCTTTCAGTTCTCAATAGGGTCTGCAAAGAAGTGGGGAGAACAAATGAGCAAACGTTCATTAGGTCAACTTGGCAATTTCCTGTGCTTGTGAATCCAACACTGCCACAAACCTCTCCTACACTTAATGGCCAACGACAACACAACTCCAACAATGACAGTGATGGCAGTTCTTTATCACCTTGATGTTGGAATCTCTCATCAATGAATATTCAAGAATTGTCTGGTAAAAGGAGTTGAGATGACAAATCAATCCTGGGGTTAGGGTGGACCATCTAAAGTTGACATAATGTCATGTTTTGTACTTAACAAGAATCAATATGAAAAGTTGTGGTATTGTAATAGTTATATGAAAAAACAAGGATAGAGGAAGAGTAGGGTTTTTTGAAGGGTACTCTTAGATGGAAGTGCACTACCAGTTTTTTGGTAAATCTGCCAGTGACAGAAGAGTAGATGGATGGTGTAATCTCTCCTAATGTTTAGATTGTCTTGAGTTCATTCTCTAGTTACTAACCATTATATATTCATCACCTAAAATTGAATTTGGATGACTGGAATGGGTTATTTTGGATGTGATTGGGTAGTGTAATTGTGCAATTGGCGGTCCTAAAGCTTTCTTTGTTGAGTTGAATTTCTCAAGTAGCTTTTTTTTTTAGGGCTAAGACTTAAATTTAGGATGATCAAACCAAGTATTTCTCAAGTAGCTTTTTTTAATGTTTCATTTTGTATTGTAGAAATCAATATAATGTAAGGCTGTAACCACCCCTCCCATATATATTCTAAAAATGCATATAGATGCCCAAACATTCAGTTTAAGCAATGGAAAATGACCCGATACAACATCCTACATGTATGAGAAGCATTACCCATCAAAATTACATTCCTAGCTTCACCATCAAAAAGTTTTATTTGAAGTATTTGATGGAAGACACAGGACAATGGAGGCTCCTAACTTAATGAGACATTTTACATGGTCAAATAATGACAGTAAATATAAACCATAATTTTGATCATTTGATAGAAGTGCCAATCGAAAGATTCACAAACATAACATGTCAGTGGTTAAAAATACCATGCCATGAAATTATAATAATATTCTTTTTGCTACAACAACCAAGAACACCATTCTACAGGATAAAGTAATAAATTTTTTTCCCATATCAAATTTGGAAATGGACTTCCATTCTTGCAATGATGCCATCTGTGTGACTTGAGTCAATCGGGCACCTTCGAATTTCAAATTCTCAATTACATCAATCTAACATTCACTTTTTTTGTCCACTGCAAGCAAGACCTAAAATACAAAAAACAACCTCAAAAGATACAAACTGATATTATTACTAAATTTTGATATTGAGGTTTAGTACAATAATGGATTGACTCATCTTGAATAATCTCATTGGAGTCTACAACTAAATCAAAACTCTATACCAGTTGCTTGCAGTATTCTTTCCAGTAGTCCTCATCCAATCCAAAGTTGAAATAATCTAAGGTACCAACACTTGGATGCTTCCATGGTTTTTCCTTGAATAAATCAATGTCAACATCAAATACTGTCCTGAAAAACAAGTAGAATTGTGATCTTAGATAAGCAAAACATTAAAAGCCATACACTTTTGGAAAAAAATTTCACAAGCTCAAATGCAAGAAGTCAAAACCAAACCATGAAAATGCTCCCAACAAACAAAGAAAATGAAAAAGTTAATATAGAGCTCTAGAAAATAAAATGACTAAGAATAGTAACATTTCTCATGCCTAACTCAAAAGTGTATTGACATAAAAAGATTTTTCACTTATTGAATAAGTTCCCAAATAAAATCGGCACCTTGATATATGGATAAAAGCCTAGATGAACTGAAATTCTAATTATAACTGAAACCTTTTAAGATAATAATAAATCATGATCCAAAGACAAGCAGATACCTGAAAACAATCATATCCATTATGCACAACAGATCAAGAAGCTCAATGCAACTCAAGTAAATAGGATAACAACAAGAAAGCTACACAAAGAAGCCCAAGTTTACCAACCATGAAAAATGAAAGGAAACATGACAGGAAAGTGAATGAACATCTTTTGCACAAACCTTAGTCAGCAGTGGGTCAAACAAAAAGATTTCAAACCAATTTTAGTTAGTTGGCTCGAACGTTGCAGGAGGCCACGACTGAATTATGCTTGAATCCAAATACTCGTCTGGAGGAGATAAAAGGGGAGATGGTGAAGGTGGTTTTCTCTTCGGAGGTGACGACATCATGGGCCGTGGAGGCAAAGGCGAAGGTGGAGCTTGCACCCATTTGACGTTATCCACGACGACACCACCGATAACAGAGCCTAAAAACTTAGATTTGGTTTTGGGTCTTTCTAGGCTTAAGGTAGATGGTCGAGAGGGGCTGTTTGAGTTCAAAGAAAGCATAAGGGAGGCCGAATTCGAAGTTGGCTATGATAGAGTGCTTGAATTAGAGCTCTTGCTTTCGCTTCCCTGCCTCCCTAGAGTCGCAACTACAACCATGAAAGGCATTACTCTCTTAGAAATCGACCCAACACCACTCGAGCCCTCTCTCTCACCAGAAGAACCTTTCGGAGAGTCGGGGAGGAGATGGGTTTGTGGTTGGGAGGAGGAGTTGGACGGAGGTTGCATTCCTTTTTCAAGTGGAGATTGAGAAGGGCTTTGCAGAAAGTGAGAGAGATGAAGAAGATGGGAGAAAGAAAGAGAGTGATGGGGATTGGGAAGGAGAAGCAGCTGTCGCTGGAGATTTTTAGGGCTTTGAGGAGGGAGCTGTGTGCAATGGGGATGAATCTTCCAAGGCCTAGGCAGATAGAGGCATTCAGTGTGACGAGGATCTTTGAAACCAACAATAGTTATCGTTGGAGGAAGCCAGCTGTGGTGATGGGGAAGATTCTTCCAGGGCATGGGTGGGTAGATAGTGTCTGCTCGTGGCCTGTCTCCTTCGAATGTGCTAAGGCGCGAGTAATTGCATCCTCACCAAATTGCTGCGAGTAGCATTAATGCGAGGCGTAGGTGTGCAGACGATTGCGATGACCAAATGTGGATGGTGCAATTAGAAGGAACTCGACACCGAATGCCTTCCATGTGGGGACCTGTATTAAATTAGCCCCCTAGGTCCAGTAAAATTTGAGTTGCCAAACGCCCACTGGCACCAACCCTGCTTTAAAAATTAGAACGGGTTCAACCCAATTTGTATGCACCAACCCTGCTTTAGATATTAGAACGGGTTCAACCCTATTTGTGTAGCTGAGGTTTCATAATTCTTAATCCAACAACCCGTTTCGGGTTGGTTTAGTCGGGTTCGGGTTCTATTTAGGCTCCTAGCCGAAAGACGACAACCCAAGTTACCCAACTCCCTCCCAGTCCCGCCGCTGGTTCCGTCTCCCACCCACAGGTCGCAGCCCCATTCATCTATCGCCGTCGGCCGGTCGCGAGCCTAATCTGACGACTGGCAGCAGCCGCAGCACGGCAACCCAACTCCCTCCCACCATCCCGCTCGTCCCTCCCTGTCCCGCCCCTGGCTCCTTCTCCCTCCCAAAGGTCGCAGCGCCGTTCATCTTTCGCCGTCGGCCGTTCGCCAGCTTAATCCGACGACTGGAAGCAGCCTCCAGCACGAAAGCCCAACGCCCTCCCACCATCCCGCTCGTCCCTCCCTGTGCCGCCCGTCTCCGTCTACCTCCCGCAGGTCGTAGCCCCGTTCATCTATTGCCGTCTGCCGGTCTCCAGCCTAATCCGACGACTGGCTACAGCTGCAGCACGACAACCCAACTCTCTCAACTCCCTCGACCCGACGACTGGGATCCATAGGTGAAGGTTTTCCCCGTTTGAGCGGAATGGATTTTATGGGAATTTGTTTTCATGGTTTGGAGATTTGATGGGCTTTGGATTGGAATTATTGAAGGTTCAAGCTATTATTTTATCCTCTGTTCTATTTCGTGTTCGTTTGTTGGTTCTCGTCAGTTTGCTGTCGTGGAGATGTTGAGATTTGAGGTTTCAAGCATGTTTTTTGTCATGGCGCGTATTTATTTTTTATTTTGGATTTCTGGCTGTCATTTATTTGATGATCATAAATTGGGTTCCCAGTTTTAGTTTTTTCTTGCTTTCCATGGGCGGATGACATTTAGTTCTGTTTGGTTGTGAAGTACATTTTTCGGAGTTTAAGTTTCAGTTTGGCTGTTTAAGGTTTTTGGGCATGCTTGAGAAACGACTGCATGTTGTTTTTGTGTTTTCGATTTGGGTGTTTTATGCCTGTCGTGGTCTTTTGAATTATAGTTTGTTGGTTTATTAGAGAGTTGATTGCGGAAATTGATACTAGCATAATGTCATTGGCCTATCCTATTTTGTTACAGATATACTCCAAATTCTGTTTTACAGCTGATTGAAACCATCTTCAACTAATTAAAGGATAGGTGGATTCCCTATCAGTGCAACCCACAATATCACTTAACATATCTGACCGTTGCCATTACTCACATTGCCTAGTAACCATGTTGTTTTGATCATTCAACTGCCTATTAATTAGGAGATCCTCTTCCTCAGCTATATTTCACATGGTCAATTACAATTATCTCAACCTTTCAAATGTATACTCAAGCAATGGTTACAAATGATCAATGATTCAATGACGTGTATCATTCCCCCTCCTTGAGAAAAAACCTTGTCCTCAAGGTTAAAAGTAGGGTAAGTGGTAGTCACATAGTCATGGTTTAGCCATATAGCATCACTCTTGGGTAATGATATCCATTTCACCAACAACTACAGTTCATCATGTTTACCCCTTTCCCCCCATCAGGATGCAAAAATAGCTCCCTTCAGGCTCAAGGATTAACTTCCCTCTAACATCAAATGTTGGTGGAGGGATGTGTTCTGGTAAGGGCCTACATGTTTCTTGGGCAAACAGATGTGAAAAATACTGTGAAGTTTAGTGTCTTTTGGGGATTCCAATTTGTAGGCAAATTCCCCCAACTTTTTAATCACCGCATATGGACCAAAATATCTGGGAGATATCCTCTTTGTCTACCGGACTGAAGAAGAGAGACTTTTTTAAAAGGTTAAATTTTTAAGTAAACAAATCTCCTAACTCAAAAGTGACTTCCCTCCCTTTTCTTATTAGTCATTTTCTTCATTCTATCTTAAGCTTGTAGCAAATTTTCCGTGAGGAATTGCAAATACTTCATCATGATTTAGAAGATGTTGTTCTACACAGGCAATTTTAGTAGTTTCATGTTCTCAGGCTAGTATAATGGGGGGGTTTTCTATTGTCTAAGGCCTCAAACGGAGTCATTTTGTAGGATTCATGAAAAGAACTATTATACTAGAATTCTGCTCAATCAAGCAATTTTGACCTATTAATTCTCTAAGCAACGGTTAACCATCTAATTATATCCATCTGTCTGGAACTAAACTGTACTTGAGATTGGTGTGGAAAATCTCTGTCCAAAAATGCTTTATGAAGATAGTGTCACAGTTACTAATGATTGCTTTCAGAATTCTCTGTGTGATCACATAATGTAAGAATTCTGGAGTCACATCTTCAGCTGTAAAAGGGTGCGTGAGTGCACAAGATTGAGCATATTTGGTGAGTCTATCTACCACCACAAGAATACCAGTCTTCTCATATGAATATGTAAGCCCTGTGATAAAATCCATCATAAGTTCTTTACCACACCTATTCAATTATCGGTACTGGTTGTAGCAACCTGATTGGCACTTAGTTATTGCTTTTTGTCTGCTAATATACATCTCATGCTGCTATTCTCATTGCAGTCTAATAGAAAATAATATCAATCCTATCTCAAGTTTTTATCCATTTAAACCCTTATCATCAATCTCCATTAAACTCCATTTATTTATCAACAAGGTTTATTTTGCAAACTTAGGTGAATTCGAGAATCGAATGTACAAATACGCAAATAAAAGAGTTTAATTTATAATTAGACAAACTTAAAAGCTCTAATTTGCAAAACTAGAGAGTTTTTGTTTATGCTCACAAAGTCTGTGGCCTGTTCGGCCGATATTAGGAATGGGCCCAGTTTCAGGGCAGCCTCATAAAAGGCTGTGAATTGCCCAAGTTCTGTTTGTATGACCGCGCCACTATCATACCATGACAAGAGGCAGACCAGTGTGTGCTAGCAGAAAAATCACTTGCTTGTCTAAACCAAAAGCCCAAGAGGTGCAGGACACCATTCCCTTTCTTTGCACCTCCATCACCACCAAATCATACACAGGCTTCCAGGAGCAGCAGGCAGCTCCAGCAGCAATATCTCCATCTACCCATCCATCCAGCTAGTTGTTGTCAGGTATGCAATTAAAACTTTACCACAATCCTTAGCAATATACCATACACCGCCTTGCGCTTGCAACTTCTTTCCTCTTTCTTTCTCTGTCCTATTGTTATTCTACATAAGAGGCTGTCGGTCATACAATAGATTGCACAACTTCTTTTTTTTTTTAAATTCATTAATAGGATTTGTTTTGTGCGCTCTTCTTCACCATAGTTGGTGGATTAGCTTTTGGGTAATTCATCAGCTAAAACTGTCTGTAAATTCAGAATTCTGATAGCATCTGCTTGTCTCAATGCATCGTCATTGTTGTTATTGTTGTTTTCTTTTAAAATTTCAGTCAATATGATTTGCCTTTGATTCTGCTTCTTGAAGATGGAATTCAGCTGAGATTCTAGGGAAGGTGGGTTTTTACATTTCTACTAATAGCATTTATGGAGAATTTAATAAAATTTTCAGATGCATTCAAATTATGTTTTGAAAATTATCTGACCTGCATTTGGGAGGCTTCTGTTTTAGTCGTCCGATGCTCCTTACTCGAGTTAAGAGATGAGGGACAGGAGTGTTGAATACTTGCAAAGGCTCAATGCAATGGGAAACATCCAGCTGGATGTTCTGGATCATCTGATTTGTGCAGAATGTATTAGTGATTGGGACTCACCTCATGAGCTCACAATGTCAGGCAGTGTGCTGCACATCCTCATGTTGGCTTTTCTAATTTTAGCTCCATCATGAATGTGCATATATGGGAATTACCTTAAATCAGCTAAAAGTTAGTGTTTTGGCCACACATCCTATCTCCTTCTCCTCCTCCTCCTACTTCCCTGAAGATCGTTGTTTCTTTTTTTTTATATTATCTGAGTTCATCTGTATGTAATTTAGTTCATTGAAATTTCTTGTGCTTGCTTTTCAATCTTCTTGGCTATTTTCCAGTTTAGCTCTATGAACACATTTCTGAGTTCCATCTGACATGAACCACTTAGTCTAAATTGATTTGGCCCTCTTCTTTATTGCTATATCATTTCTGTTGAATTTTTGGGCAACTTCCAAGTTTGTTTTCCACCTTGGTTGTGATGATTCGATAGTCTTTTTCTTCTTCTAACAGATATAAAGAGTAAAGATGGGTATCATAGAGAAGATCAGAGAAATTGAAGCTGAAATGGCCAGAACACAAAAAAATAAAGCTACAGGTTATTCTATGCATCATCTTGTTGGTTGATTGCTTTGGCCACTTTGGCAGTGCCTAGGAACCCTTGGGTAATCATGCTTCAAAATAGACAATGTTAATGTGATGAAAGTTGGTCCAGCTCATTGGAGGATGGGCCATTCGTTATTTGGAACAAAAATATTGTCTTCATGAGAATGCTCATGGGTTATATCTGATTCTAAGTGATGTTCATTCTGGTCTATCTATGTAAATTATACATCCAAATGAACACTTAAGTCTTTATTCTTTGTATGTGGTATCTTTACGTGGAAATCTTAATTTTCTTTTCTAAAATTGTTAAAAAATGACGCTTGCATGATGTAATTCTCTTGAAAAATCATCAGAAGAAGTTTCCATCACATGCATGCTTGCAAACGTTAAAGTTAGTCTTCTTTTTCAATTTATTTGTTTGTTCTTCTGTTCTGGCCACATTAAGGCAATCAGAGACCTGAAATATGATGATTGGGTCCATATATATAGTTTTATTGAACTGGTATACAGATCATCTTGATTTTCTGAAACCATCATTTGATGTCTCTCAACTTAGCTGAGGGACTCTTTGGTTTCCAAAACAAAGAAAAAATGATGGTGCAATGCTCTTCTCTATAGATGATTCGATTTCCAAGTTTTCTAGTCTGAACATGTTTCTCAAGTCTTTTTGTTATGTTTTATGAATGCATATCTAAATGAATCATTTCATCCCATGGTACCTCCAAATATATACGTAGGGGTTGTTTGGATAGGATGAATGTAATGTTTGCCTGGGGATGGGGGGAAATAATGTTTGCAGGAGTGAAAAATAATGCCAACAAAGTGAGGGATAAAGATAAAGTAGCTTTTTGATGAAAAAATTGTGGTCGATGATGGAAGAAATGTGTTTGACTGTGGAAAACATACAGTTAACTAAGGTAGATAAATATCTTGTCAAGTAAAGGGCAAGGAAAAGAGGTTTTCATCTATCTTTTCCACCCATCCAAACGGTCCCTAAATGAAATTACTATTTTATGTTTCCTGTTGCCATATTGTCTGTTGATCTGAAGTCATATCAATTTTCAAATAAATTTGGCAACTGAACTTTACAGCAAAACTGATTTCTTTCAGATGCTTTTGGATATCGATGGTTGTGTTTTTATCCTGTTTTGTTGAATCTACAGAGTATCATCTTGGACAACTCAAGGCCAAGATAGCAAAGTTGAGAACACAATTGTTAGAACCTCCAAAGGTAACAAACTTTGTTTTGACCTATGTGCTATGTGCAACTGGATGTTATCTTATGATGTTGTCAACTACAGTACCTGTAAGAGGCATGTGTATGATGAAATAAAATTGTTTTTATTTTGCATTACCCGAACTTTGACCTGATCCAGTACTATTGTGTTGATTTATCTGGGATTACTATGAGGGTAATTATGGTTCTGTGAAAGCTGCTGGTCACAATTTCGATTTGCGCATGCTTCCTGTGTTTCTCTAAAATCTTTTTCATATTTTTCCTGGTGCTTATATTGAGGCCTAATTACGTAGAATTCAATTATTTTATATGTAAATAGGGTTCCAGTGCAGGTGGAGAGGGGTTCGAAGTTACAAAATTTGGTCACGGTCGTGTTGCACTAATTGGTTTTCCAAGGTTTGCACTTCTCAGCTGTTGGCTATTTGAAATGATATAAGATTGATACAATCTTTCAGCTAATTTTAGATATTTCTAAATTTAAAGCTTGAAACATTATTTTATGATTTTTGGACGTAAGCAAGGTTCAATTGATTTACCTCGCTTTACCTGTGTTACCAAACATTTCACATCTATATAAAGAAATCACTGTTCCAGTTATCCCCAGTACTATTGATAATATCTGCATCACCCAGTTCACAATATCCAGTACAATTTCTATACTTCCCTATGTTCCTCTGATGTGTTTAAGAATAAGCAATACAATTTTCTGGCATTAATGGTAATATTAGGACATTGATGCACTGGTTGACAATACTCGTTTATCAACATTGGCAATGCTGAACACAAAACAAGAGCTAGAAAAATGAATTCAGCCCTTGTTTGCAGAACAGAGACTTTTTTCTTTTATGTAGTGGGCACTGATATGAACAGAACCATTTTTAAGCCCATGCTTCTCAAATTATTTTTTCATTATATGTTGTTCATCAGGTTGATCTCCAGGTTGAACATTTTAGAATCAACCAAATTGAACCTGATGGAATGCAAATCATGCATGATTTGGTGAATCACTGCTTTATTCAATGAGGTCAAATGCTAAGAAGATGGTTGCTAGATCTGACAGTTTCTCTTTCTTCAATCTTGTGCAACTTATACCCTTATTGATCCCTAAACAGGGTCTACATCTATTCTGAAATAATTTTGCAAGGTAATTCCATGTGTTGGCATGGGAAACATAAAACAAAAATAAATAACTAAATAAAAAAGGCTGACCCAGTGCATAGAGCTCTTGCACATTGCAGTGTCCAGGGTGGGGCGTCCATGTATGCAGCCTTACCCTTGCTTTGTTACAAAGAGGCTGTTTTTTGTGACTTGAACCTGCAACCACTGGTCACAAAGGCAGCAACGTCTACCATTGTGCCAAGGCCCATCCTCTAGATAAGTAAATAAATGAGGGAAGGAAAAATAAGGAGGAAAATCAACACTCCTTACATCTTATAGTGACTGCTATCATCAGTTGGCTGCTGCATTTTATGATGCTTGGTAAAGCTATTACCATGTAGTAGCTAATGACGCACCACCTTCCTCTAATTTAGTGGTTTCTTTGCTTACAGTGTGGGGAAGTCGACGCTTCTGACTCTATTGACTGGGACACATTCAGAAGCTGCCTCATATGAGTTCACAACTCTGACTTGCATTCCTGGAATTATCCATTATAATGATACAAAAATTCAACTTCTTGACCTTCCTGGAATCATTGAGGGTGCTTCTGAAGGCAAGGGCCGTGGTAGGCAGGTACTTTACAGTTTCTATGATGTGTTTCTTCCTTGTCTTTTTGTTGTTGTTCTTTCTTCTTCTTCCTCACAGGAAGTTATTGCATTCTTAGATGGATTCAGTGAATCACATGGTAAAGTTGCACAAATATGGTCATGTGCAGTGCTTTGGAAGTCTGACCAGACCAGATCACTTAACCTGCTCAACTATGAGCTGGACACTAGCGGGTCCATTCTAGTCATGGTTTAGTACTTCAACCATTCTGAAATTTTATTTTAATGATATTGGTGGAATAAAATAGCAAATTAAGATTTGTAGCCTAGTCTTAAAAGAAGCATAATTTGAGTTCAGATCTAGGATTCAATTCCTTATATTGCGTTTTAATATTTTACATTGTTTTGAAGATGAAATTTGAACTAGTCAAAATAATCATATTAGATGGTTGGACAATGAATCGAGCGCTAGTTGATTTAATTGTTTACTTGAACCACTGACTTTAAGATTTTGTTAGTTTTTAACCATACCTCTCACAAGGCATGGTTTAAAACCTAACACTAGCAAAACCTTGAGATTTAGGGTTTGAGTGTAACCTTTGGAGAACGAAAGAGAGCAATACATGATGCTGTACAACAGTGCAAGGAAGGAGAAGCCCCTGGCAAAGACTTGTTGGACCCATGAAGAGCCATTCAGGCAAGGGGAAGCCATTGGTAGCTGGGGTGAGGTTGCTACACATGCAAGAAGGGCAAGATTCCTTGCATGTGTGACAATAAATGCTGCATATCAATTAAATATGAAACAAAAAATTATCACTTGTAGAGAAAGCATGGGCCCTATTAAGTCTTTGCTAGGGGTTTCCCTTTCCTTGTACAGTACCAATTATTGCTCTCTGGTTTCCAATGTGTAACACTTGAATGCCCAACGCCAAGTTTTTGTTGGTTTTTAAATCATGCCTCTCACAAATTGACTTAGCTGAGAGGCATTTTTTAAAACCATTAAAACCTTGTGGAAGTTGGGGTGGCGTCACTACTTCATGCCTTTATGTTTTCCGTGCTTAAAGATGGGATCTGATGTTAAGTTGATCTTTCAGGTTATTGCAGTTGCTAAATCTTCAGACATTGTATTGATGGTTCTTGATGCTTCAAAAGTAAGCTTTATCCTCCAGTGACAAAATTTTGTTAGCACATGATCTCAACTCAATTTGCTTTATCTTTTGCCCTATATTTCGAATACTCTAAGAGAAATGTGTTAAAGGAGTGTGAATTCATTCTTCCTGCATCCTTTGCTATACATGGCATATATTTCCAATCCCAACTCTCAACTACTACTTTTTGATACTCATGCATTTGTGTGCTTCACTTTTTGTGTCTTCATTCTTTGACACTCAATGTCTGAGCTACTGCTTACAAGGGACTAGTTCATTGATTTCAGTTCTTTTTGAAAGATCTATATTTACCCGTTACAGTGGCTGAGATCTATATTTACCCGTTACAGTGGCTGAGCAACCATGATCTACCCTATTTCGTCCTGCAGTGCATCATTTGTTACTGTTCTTGAATTGCTGGAATTACTTTTTCTGGCTGAACCTTGTTACTCTTGGATGGAAGGCTCAGGTGGTGACAAGGATGCTTGAAACTCAGCAGCTCAGCAATCTACCATGGTAGTAGGTTACTCTATCTATGGCTTGGGTAGGCAATGAATTTTGTAACTGGGTTCAATTATCTGAAAGAACGAGGAGAATGATTTTAATTCATTTGCTAAAATTGGAAACCAGGTGGATGAAGTGGAGATGTGCCCTAATTTCCTATTGATCTGTACCAGTAATTGCAATATCGATTTTATCGCCGATAATATTGTCGATAAAATCGTTTTATTAGCCTAACGATAAAATAGACCACTTGAAAATGATATTATCTATGATATTATCGATATTATCATATTTTATCAGCAATATATCATGATTATATCGATTTTATCGTGGTCCTAAATGATATTATCATTTTAAGGTGTAAAAAACCCCATGTGGATGTTGTGAGCCTTCCTATTACCCCAAACCCATTTTTTCAGCTATGAAATTCCCTCTACCACAAAGAATAGGAAGCGCAACTTCCATTGTGATTTTGTGGATGAAAAAAATCTATTCGAGGTGTAACATACCCTATTTGGATGCTTTGAGCCTTCATTTCACCCTCAAACTCATTTCTTTAGTTGAAAAATCCCCTTTCCCACGAAGAATAGAAAGTTTCTAAACTTTCATTTTAATTTCATGGAAGAAAAACAACATTTGCAAGATCAAATTGAGATTTTTTAGGTTCGGGCGTCAGAAATTGTGTTTGCGAAAATGACGAGATTTCTTCATCTTTTATTTGTTTTTTGCATTCAAAATTGGTTGTTTTGTATTATAATATATTTTGATACTGATTAACACAGATTTGAACAACGATCTTTAGTAGATTTAAGGATTTTTTGAATATTTAGGGAAGAACACAAAATTTAGGAAATTTTCCCAAATCGTTTAATTGAGCCAAAAATTTCTATTGTTTGTGTTTGATAATGTTTTCAAGATGATAGATCTTTCAAAAATATTTATTTTTCTTTATAAATTTTTTATTTTTATTTTTTATTTTTGAAAAGGGATTTTTGGGGAAAAAGGCTAAATCAATATCTCCCCCCAAATGCAACGATTTTGAGGCTTTAAATCATGATAATATCTACATGATTACATATTTTGAACATTATTTTTCATTCAAATGTTTTTCATCTTTAATTAATCTCTAATTTTGAAATTTTTTATGAAATTAAATTAATAATTAGGAGGATTTCGTTTTTTAATCTCATTTATATAATTTTTTTACTAACGTATATGTGAAGCAAACAAAATCTAATTTCAATATCTAACTATTTTTTATTATGAATTTATATATAATAAATATGAAAAATTATTAAAAGGTAATTCAGTGCTTAAAATTTTTTAATAAGTTTTGATTGTGCAAGGTTGTATATTTGTGGATTATTAATTCATTATATTTTATATTCTAAATGTTTACATTTTTCTTGATTGTTTTAATTTATTTTGAATTTTTAAATATTTTCTTAAATCGAGGAAAAGGAAATTATTCATTCAATGGTGGATTTTTTAGTCTAATTTTTTGTTAAAATTGTGTGTTTATATCTATCATAATTTATTATAAAGTTTTATTGAAAATCTCTCAAAATTTCTCCATTTTTTCTATTTTTTTGATAAAATTCCCAGAAAAAATGATTATATTTCCGATAAAAACGATAATATTTTTTTTTCAGGCCATTGATAAATAGGTATTTATCGATATTATGAACATTGGTTAGTACTTCTTTGGTAGAGGATAGAAAAGGAGTATAAACAATAAAAAAAAGGCATAATCAGTGCATTAGCCTCTTGCTAATGTAGGGTCTGGGAGGGTGAGATTTATACAGCCATACCTTCATTTTGAAGCGGCTGTTTCTTAGACTCAAATCCACACCTAAACTATGATTGATTTAAAATGACAAATGTTCCTGTGCTTAAAGATGCAGTGATTAGTTTTTCAATGAGGTGCTTTTGTTGTTTTGTACTATTAGCAATTTTTCTATTCTTTTCTTTATCCTTTAAGACTATGAAAACCATTAATATTTTGCGCTGCCTTCAGCACTATTCTGCCATATAGGGCAAAGTGTAGGGCATTTGGCAAAGAAGCGACCAATTGATGCAAGGATGAAATACTGACATGGACAAGGGAAGACTTGGGAGTTCAAGAAATAAGAATTGAATCAAAAGAAATGGCCCAAGTGAATTCTAAAAAGGTTTGAAACTTGGTCCAGGTATTTGTAAATGCAGAGAGTCCTGGGAGGGTATTCTGGAAACACTCCTAACCTTTTGTTTTCTGCAGAAAGTTGGATGGTTGTACACTTGAACCCCTGTTGTCATTCTGACATCCAAGGTTTCTACCAGCACACCATGTTCCAGCTCCTAGCCTAAGCAAATTCTCTAAGCAGAAAGTTGATGGTGAAGAGATTGTGATGGATGGTCATCTACAAAGGTGCAATGAGTGTCAGTCACCACCCAGATGAGCCTAGAAGACATTTTAGAATCTTGAGATGATCGAGTCATCATTTCTGTTGTGATAACTTAGTCTCAGCCACTTTATCCAGCTTCATGTATGTTGTTTGGTCAACCATCTTTAATTAGACTTTGATGATTGAGCAGCAGAAATCAAAGACACGCTGCCTGCCTTGGATCACTTCACCCAGGATTGTATAGAGGACAGGTTTCTACACTTTTAAAAGTGACAAAAATAGCCTAATTTGGTTTCTTCTCAGATTTGTTTAAACACTGGCAATTTCATTAATCAAACTTAAAGTTTGAATATTTTCAAGTAATCATTGTTTGTTCCTCTCTACCGAGAGGAGAAATTTTCTTGCAAATGAGAACATTTTCTGTTCTTTATCAAATATTTCATTTATGAGTGATGATTATCATCTAAATGTGTGCATTGTTTTCTAGTGCATTTATTTCCTCAAAGCTCATGATAACTTCTGGATCCTTATTTTTTTAGTTTACAATTTACATATTATTCTCATTCAATGGGATTAAATGTTTCCCTGATTCTGACATGTTTATAGAGTGAAGGCCACCGTCAGATACTAACAAAAGAGATGGAAGCTGTTGGCTTGCGTTTAAACAAGAGGCCACCCCAAGTAAGATTATTTGGAAGGAATTGCATTGCTATATATGTCCTTTTAAAAAAAATGTTTTTGCTTTTTACTTATGTAAGCTTTTTATTTGTCATATTTTGCATGCAGATATATTTCAAAAGGAAGAAGACAGGAGGCATTTCATTCAACAGTACTTTAGCTCTTACCCACGTCGATGAGAAGCTATGCTATCAAATTTTGCATGAGTACAAGATTCACAATGCAGAGGTGGTGATTTTCTCAAGACAGCAAAAAAAATCAGTCAATTGAAACTTTTAGAAATAAATAAAATAATTTTGTTGCAAGTTCTTGCTGCTTCAACTTTGTCACTGCCCTCATTCTATGCTTCAATTCATCCATATGGCACATTGTTTGGCTTTGTTTCAGGTGTTATTCCGTGAGGATGCTACTGTAGATGATCTTATTGATGTCATTGAGGGAAACCGTAAATACATGAAATGCATCTATGTTTACAACAAAATTGATGTAATTGGTATTGATGATGTGGACAGACTCGCCCGGCAACCAAATTCTGTCGTCATCAGTTGCAATTTGAAGGCAAGTTCCATCTTTTGTTACCCAATGTGTGCATCACCTATTTGAATTTAGACCTGTTACTCAGTTTGTGTTGAAACTATGATTTTTTTGTTCTTTTTTGTGTTACAGCTGAATTTGGACAGATTACTTGTGAAAATGTGGGAGGAGATGGGATTGGTTAGAGTTTACACAAAGCCACAAGGACAGCAACCTGATTTTACAGACCCTGTAGTTCTTTCTGTGGTGGGTTGCACATTTCGTGGCAGAAATCTTAAATATTACTGTGATTATGAGTGGATGCAAGGATTATCTTTGGTGATCCACGTTATTCTTGTGGTGAGCCATTGGTGGATGGAACATGTACCCAGTATATGTCCTGCAGCGGTGAAGTTGTCTCACCGCACATTTCTGAGGAGAGACACAAGTTATTGCTACACATTTTTATCCAGTTTAAACCTTTCTTTTTACCCTTTTTTTCTGTCACGAGCTGGTGTCTGGTCGCAATCCTGGTATAAACTTATAGGGAGGATAAATTGTCATGCTCATCCCAATATGAGCTTGCATTTATCATCATCCTATATTGCTTAATGCTAGGGCTGTTCTAACTTTCCATTGATCAATTAAAAAAATTCTCAGTTTTTATGATTGACATCATTCAACATCTCGTTCTTTTTATCTTCAAATTTCTTGCTATTATCAATGAGGTTTTATCCACTGTTCTTCCTAGTTCTTTTTTATGGGCTGGTACTGAAGTTTCATTTTTTCTGACCTTTTTTGCTCTTCTCGTGCATGCTATCTAATTTCAGGACAGAGGTGGCTGCACCGTAGAGGATTTCTGTAATCATATACACAGGAATTTATTGAAAGATGTGAAGTATGTGTTAGTGTGGGGCACCAGTGCCAGGCACTATCCACAGCACTGTGGGCTCTCTCATGTTCTTCATGACGAGGATGTGGTTCAGATAGTGAAGAAAAAGGTACATCAACCTGTTTTCATGGATTGCCACTTTTTACTTTTGAGGTTAAGCTGGGCTGATCCGTGACCTCAATTTAGCAAAAGCTTTCAGCATTGCCAATTGGGTGAATTCTCATGGCTGATTAGAATATGAGCCTTTCTAAGACGATACAACTAGTGTCTTTTGTTGGTGACTATGTCATGTCATTCTTGATAATATCCTGTTATTGTTGGGTGCCTATAGATGCGATGTGCCCGATACACTAGACAGTTCCTGGAAATCAGAAAAATGTAATTTCTCTTTTACATTTTTCAGTCTCTTTCTTTTTTTCTTACCTTTTGTGACTTTTGGGAGGCCTGTATTTTGGGCTTAGCTAACCAGTGACAAGGTCCCTTCACAAGAATTCTGAGCAATATTATACTTTTGCAAGTGGGTGTCAGATATAAAAAAATAGAAAGATGTTTACTTCTCTGCATTTCTGTAGTCATATAATCATTGAGGGGAAGGTTGATTTTAACATCCCATGAGAACAGTCCTTTGTTTTGCATGTTTCTCCCAAATCTTCCACTTTAAGCTGTTTTCCTGGCATTGGCTAAACTATCATCAATATGCATACGTGTTTCCATATTGCTGGTAGGTCATGCATGCACTGACATTACGCTGTAAACACTACTGAGCACGATATTTTACCTATTCAGGATCCATGCAGTGCACTATATTGCCCAAAGTTTTTATCCATTGTGGGCTGGTAATCAGGCAGTTCTCTCAACAGTTGGTTCATGCATATGTTGATTGTGAACTATTGTCCAGTCTTTCAAATATGTGCATAACGCACCTGTTGAGTAAATCAGCTTGATTCCCGTTGTAACTTTTGCCCACATTGGTGACCTGATGGAAACTTTGATCCCCATTCAGATTAAAAACGCCTCTCAAAGAAGTTTTTGGTTTTCTTTTAGATCGCAATGCTTGGTTTTGTGTAGGTATTATATTTTTCAATTGAATACTGAACTGAAGCTAACTTCATGAGGAATAGTTTCTAATGCCATATGAATAAGAGATTCTCTAGCTCGAACATTGGCATCAGTATTAACATTTTGTTTCTTTTTGTGCGCCATTCAGGAGAAGGAAGATGGTGGAAGAGGTCGGTTCAAGTCACATGCAACAACACCTGCACGGATATCTGACAGAGAGAAGAAGGCTCCGCTGAAAACGTGATTGCGTCAATCTGCATGTCAGTGATTGGTGGTTCAATATCAGTGCCTTCAAGGCCAGTGATTCGAATGTGGTGGGATGGTCAAGGTTTTGCCAATATTCTGTCTTTAGACAAGTAGGTAAGTGTTTGTGGTGAGCCAAGGTCACACGGGAGTAACATCAATGACAGCGAGTATTATTCTTATTTCGCTCCAACGTATTTATGGAGAGAGAGTATCAGTTGGCAACGAGCTGTTCCGCCCGTTTCGTATTGTCGAGCCTGTCGGAGCTTTAACCGTCTCTAATTTCGATCACATGTCCCGATATGAGAACCGCACATCAGATTTCTCCTTTCATAGCGAAATAGTACGGGCAAGTGGAAAATTAAATTACATTCTGCATCAGAAATTGGAAAATGTATCTTGTATGAGTTAGATTATTTGTTTTTTTTAGTCAATATTGTTGGGAAGCGTAAGTTGACTCCCACACAATAATGCTGACAGTATGATAAAGAGAGAGTAGCAGCTAACATTAAAATAGAAAGATAGAGATAGTAAATTGCATTGAGAATAAATATCAATAGATGCCTGAACATGCCTCAAAATTTAAAATTTAAAAAGAATACTGAAGGTCTACATCAATCGTCATAGGGGCAACAGCCCCTTATCTTAAGTTCAAGTCCTAAAATTAAGTTCCACATGTTTCCTAATTTCTCGATGTAGGATGCCGCGTATGTGCACATGATCGCGGGGACTGCATCTCTCACCTAGTGTACTTGCAGCTCACAAGAGAGAGGATCTCCTCGCCCCCTAGCACATTCAAAGTAGCGATTTCAGCAGCACCATTGGTTCTTCCGACTCCTCTCTCCAAGTAAATCGGCAGCTGCAACTGAACTCCGCCTCCCAAGCCTTATCGGCAGCTGCAACTGAACTCCGCCTCCCAAGCCTTATCGGCAGCTGATGTGAGGAACTAACCTCTCTTTCTCTCTCGTTTGACCCCAAGCCTTATGGGCAGCTGATGTGAGGAACCAACCTTTCTTTCTCTCTCTCGTTCGACTCCTCCCCCCAAGCACAGACCCGTCTCCTCCTCGATTTGCGCTGGAGCAGCCAGCAACCATGTCCCCCCTTCCCCCCACATACACACAAAAGATCAACATGTCTGCCTCAACACACCGCCACCTGCTACTGCCCACCATCATCGTTTGCTGACCATCCGCTACCGCTGGACCATTTTATCTGTACCCTGCCATGATTTGCATCAACCAAATGCAATATAATTTTTGGGCAATTCAATCAAATGCATAATCCTTGATTTCAGCTCCCAAATTTTTATTCAAGCATCCACGAATCGAATTATGGTTGGCAACAACGTTCCTACAATTGGATTTTCTGATTTTGGTGGACAACATGAACCGGGCTACTAACGACGGGCTGATCTAAGATTTGATTATTATGAAATCTGGCTGATTCCCAATCAAGCCATGGATGATTACTCCTTGGGTTGGGCAGCGACATGATGGTTTGACTAATTCCCAATCAAGCTGCTTAAAATGTTTTGAATTTTTGTTACAGGTCAAAGCCTGAATCAAGTAGTGGGTCTGGCTCCGTAGGGAGAAAATGCGAAGGGACATGCTGAATGACAGGCATTGACGCTTTTTATGCGTTTGTGTGTATAAATATTTATGTTGGGCTAGTTAGGGGTGGGGTTGGCAATAGTGGCTACGCGCACACTGCTTTCCTACGGCAGAGAGCTTCCATGCATAAAAGAATTCCCAAGCTTGTTCTCGCAGACTTCCACCTCGGCATCTGGATCACAATTTCAATTGTTATTGCTGACGAAGTTAATTTTTATTTCCATGAATTCCCAGGATTGGTAATTTGGAATTCGTGCATAATTGCAGTTGTGGCAAATGTGTTTTCTAGTATGGGATGAAAGTTAAGTTTAGGTCCAACTGCACACAGGTCCAACGTCTCACCTTAAATCATGTCCATAGCTAACTCTCTTGATTTGGAGAAAAGGCCTATGTGACCATAATTTCTGGTATTAAGTCTAAGAAAAACAATGGCTCGATTGAACCATTTTGGCACTGAAGCGCATAAATGGTATCTGTTATTTGGTTTGGATCTTACTCCTGCAGGCAGAAGTATGAAGCTAAGTTGCTCCTTGGCATTTCTGATGTCAATAACCTGGTACATTCATTTCAATGTTTGCAGGCTGAGAAGAAAGAGCTACATGATAAGAAGCAAAAACTGAAGGCAGAGAAGGAGCAACTGGAACAGCAGGTCAAGGCCATGACCGTGACCGTGACACTAAGCTTTGTACCCAGGAGTTGCTATGTGGTAATTCATGTCACCTACAGCTGTTTACACCTCACAGAACCATGTCCTCCGCCCTCCAGTCACCTAAAGATGGGAGATTTGTCCAACTCATCTGCACGTTTTATCTTTCACAGCTACTGGGTTTCTATATTTTCTTGTTGTGTTTTTAGTTGTTTGGTCTGAAAGACTTCTTTAGACTGATGGAAACTTTGGAAACTGGGAGTTATTATGTGATACTACTGCTAATCATCTGTTAATGTTTCAGTATTGTGTTTCAGTTCCTCCTAAAGTGGAGGTGTAAATTGAAGTAGGGTTGAGTTCAAATTGTTAGTTGAACCTGCCCAATTTTGAAATGATGTTGGGTTGATGCCTTGCGCAATTCGACCCAAATGCTACATTGATTTTGCATGATATTAGCTTTAATACCCACATAAGTAAACATGCTTTCATTAAGCATCAAATCTCATTTTGTTGTTTGGATACACCAACTCTAATGTAAGCACCCAATATCTTATCCAACCCACCTGCAACCAAATTTACATGCTAAATGAACAGTTCAATAGGGAAAAAAGGGAAAAGAAAAAAGAAAAATCATTCACTAGCAGCAAATTACTTATTCAGGAGCTGAAATTAAGTAGCCACAAAAACCAATGTTTATTGCAGACGATGAACATTCTAGTTTAATTCCTTTTTCTGTCCAGATAGCGAATTGGAACAAAGAAATTTAGACTTTCAATGGCAATAGAGAGCAGTGACAGGCCCTTTCAGCCTTCCTAATTAAAATTAATTAGAATCGTTGAAAGAATTACACAACTCCAAAGCATAGAGTGGCCAAAGCAAATGAAGAAACTGCATTACTTGCATTACTTGACATCAATTACAGAAGTGAAATACTTTATTAGAAATTGCTTGATTCAGGCTTTGACCTATAACAAAAATTCAAAACATGTTAAGTAGCTTGATTGGGAATTAGCCAAACCATCATGTCATTATCCAACCCAAGGAGAAATCGTCCATGGCTTGATTGAGAATTAACCATATTTTAGAATAATTAAATCTTAGATCAACTTGTCGTTGGCTGCCCAAGCCAAAGCCACAGATCCAAATCGTCGTGCTGTCCACCCAAATTAGAAAATTCGATTGTAGGATGCTGCTGTCAACCATAATTCGATTCTTGGATGCTTGAATAGAAATTTGGGAGCTAAAATCAGAGATTATGCATCTAATTGGATTGCCCAAAATCCAGATTGCATCTGGTTGATGCAAATCGTGGCAGCATTTATATAGAACGGTCCAACGGCAACGGATATTCAGCAGTCAGCGGGCGGCAGCGGTGGCAGGCAACTGTGGGCAGCAACAGGTGGCAGTGGGTTGAGACAGACATGTTGATGGTGCCAGCTCGTGAAAGATGAATTGGAGTGCAGATCGGGGAGGAGACGGGTCCGTACTTGGGGGGAGGAGTTGGACGAGAGAGAGAGAGAGAGAGGCTGGTTCCTCACCACAGCTGCCAAAAAGGCTAGGTGGGGTTGCGGGAACCAATGTCGCTGCCGAAATCGCTCCTTTCGATGTGCTAGGGTGCGGGGAGATCTTGTTTCATGTGAACTACAATTACGCTTGGTGAGAGGTGCGGTCCCAGTGGAGGGCTGGGATGATAGGACGTCGATCATGTGGCACAAAATGCCTCTGCACCAAATGTCGAGCGCTTGCATTAAATTATTCTTCATTATATATATAGGGTTGTTATTCATTGCTGTCTGGTTGGCCAAGCCCACATCTCACCCCGTTTGTATATCGGTTGCGTGTAGAGTGAAATATAGGCATATGACATGCAAAGAAATAGTCACTTGCACCAAATTAGAGTCCCACCTCTCGAAGTACTTTCCCTCTCCTCCACAGGAACTCTTTTTTTCGGTGAAGTCATCCCCAAATCACCCGACATCTCCAAAGTAGGTCCTACTTCCCGAGTCAGAAACTTTCCCTCTCCTCCATGGGAATTTTTTTTTCGGTGAAGTCATCCCCTAACTCAGATCTAGCCCCAAATCAGACCGTTTGAGCTCTCCTCCACCACAGGTGATTTTAATTTAAAATCAAACGGTGTCTTTCTTGTTGGCCATTGGAGGCGCCAAAGAGAGACTGCAAGTAAGGACGTGGAATGCAATGATTGTTGGCTATGTGAATTGTGGGGATCTAGATTCTGCCTGGGTTGTACTTAACGAGATGCCTGAAAGGAATGTAGTTTCTTGGACGATAGCGAATTGTTGGCTACACCAAGCATCTGAAGCACTTCAAGTTAAACAGATCTTATTCCTATCTAGAAAAAATTATTAGACTTGTGACATCTATAGAATGATTCCTCCTTGCACTGTGCATAGCTGTTGTTTGTAGATAATTATGCTGGTTATATTTGCAAAATTTTGTTCTAAACATCTGCATTACACAGAATTCAAAACAGTTGAGGCCATGCTGTCATCACCCACACATATGATCAGTGAGGCTATACAATAGATAGAAATGCCCAAAAAATAGCCCAACTGGAAGGTTGAAACTATCCCACACTGCATCTTTCTTTAGTTGATTGCATAACATGGTCGTACTCTGTTTATTACCATCTAAATCTGCCTGTTGAAATAACAGTTCGAATTGGGGAATGGCACGAAGAGATTTACTTCTTCAACGGTATTAAAGAAGGGAAGATGATGGAACCTGTGTTATAATAACTATGAAATACTCAATTAGGCTTTACAGTTTATGCAATATGGTCCTTCTATGAGACACCTATCTTTGAGACAATAGACAAGAACCAACTATTTTGCTTTTGATTTGTTGTAGTTATTCTATAACATTCAGTACACCATAAGAAATGTCGACACCAAAGTGGCTACATTCGAGCTTGCCTTAAAAGTAATGTATACTTTGGACTACAAAATTAAAATGATTTCCATTTTAAGTACCATGAATCTGGGTGGATCAAAGCTGCAAAAACTCAACTATATTCTTGCGCAGGTGGAGGCTATGTCATATCACCAGTAATCCAAGGAAAACAATCAGTTGTTAAGCATATGCTTGCCATTAATTGGAAATTTCGGAAGTCCTATGTAGTAAGTTCATTAGTAAGATCTGCCACAATCTGAATGCTAGGAAGAATAGCAGGTATGATCCTCTTGTTTCTCTCATGTGTGCATATAGTTTTTTAATGAATGTTCTTCTGAGCATGGAATAAGTGTAGACATTTCTACTTTACTTTTGTATCACTAAGAGAATTCTTTAAGTCCAAACTGGGAAATTGCCCATGTTCTGATTTCTTGTCAATTGAAATGACAAAAGAGATTGGGTCACCACATAGTGAGAAGGAGCACATTAAAGTTGAAGTTCAACCAATGGCAAAAAGCAGGAGAAGTGAGGTTTCAACAGAGGATGAGGTGCAAAATTCACCCAAGGTCGCAAGGTTGAGTGGATCATTTCTTCAACTGAGTGATGTAGCTGATGAACTCTTTTATGTCTCGGAGCCATCAGACAGTGAACAATCAGAAAATGGGTACAGCCTACCCAGGGTATGTGTGGCCACCCTTTGATTCTGTTTAATATGTTGGTTTCCTTGTGTATTGCGTTGCTATAAACATTAGATGCTCAGAGGTTTCACTTATGTAGAAGTTTGAATATTTGTAGACAGTAAGATCGTTAAAGAGGATGGCTAGCATCCCTTTACACTGCAATATAGCATAGTAACATCTTTGTAATGGAGATTGATATGATTGATATCTGCATACAGTTTATTCTTTAAGCAGTAGAGAAATACGAGGCAATGATCCAGTTACCTTAGATTATTAGTTTTAACTAATCCCATGTTCTTATCAAGTCCAATATGCTTACAACTCCAATTTAAACACAAATAGGCAGAAAACACGTGACAATATTCAAATAATGAATTATGGGAATCTTCGCACCCTTGTGAAGCAAAATGCTGTGTCAAAGTCTCTCCATGCTATGCTCTGAACGGCCCTATCAAAACTATCTTCAACAGCGAATAAGTGCTTTACAAGCATGTGATCAGGATGCAACAATAATCACACAGTTCAACACAATAATCATAAAATGTTAATATGCAATGTTAATAAAGATTTAGTTTGACTGAAGAAATGAATTTTTAATTGAATTTTGGGGGTAGAATCCACATGACAACAAGCCAACAACAGTTCAAAGGCCACAAGCCTTTTCCACAATAAAAAAACAGCCACTCGAAAGTTCAAAATCACAGAATCTCATCTTCACTAACTTTCCATCAATTCACTTTGATCTACAACATCCCATTGTAGCCCAAACATGACCTATAGTAGAATTGGTTGAAAACATGAGGAAGATAGAAATAAAATACTCAATGTGAAAAACAATAAGCAAATTAGATTCTTTTGATTGCTCCCTATAAATATTGGGATGTAGTTCATCACAAATATTTTTCACTTTCAAATTCTGGTCATTTTGGATTTCCTTGCTCACCTAAACAACATTCCCCAGCTGAAAAACATAGGCATTGGGATTTTCGTTGATGATCACCACCCGCTTCAAATCCCTCCCCATTTCTGCCCATTTCCAAAAGATCCTTCACAAATTTCCCCTCCATCTCTTTGCAAGAATCACAATACAGCCTGTGAGAAATCACTCTATTGGGATCAATCCATTCAAGCACTAGAGATGCATACTCCCTCAATCTTGCCATGAACACAACAATCTCGAAGTTCTTGCTGATTTCTTCCAACAACTCATCCACTCCCTCAAAATTCCACTGATCGTATGCCTAAAATTTTGCAAATATGACGAGCAAAATTATCTACAAACAAATGCTATGCACAGTGCAAGGAGGAATCATTCTACAGATGTCGCAAGTCTAATAATTTTTTCAGATAAGAATAAGATCTATTTAACTTGAAGTGCTCTGGATGCTTACTGTAGCCAACAATTCACTATCGTCCAAGAAACTACATTCCTTTCAGGCATCTCGCTAAATACAGCCCAGGCAAAATCCAGCTCCCCACAATTCACATAGCCAACAATCATTGCATTCCACTTCCTTACTTATAGTCTCTCTTCGACGCCTCTAATGGCCAACAAGAAAGACATTGTCTAATTTGAAATTAAAATTGCCTGTGGTGGAGGAGAGCTCGAACGGCCTGATTTGGGGCTGGATCTAAGTTGGGAATGGCTTCACCGAAAAAAACATTTTTGTGGAGGAGAGGAAAAGCTTCCAGCTCGGGCAGCTAGGACCTACTTTGGAGATGCTGGGTGATTTGGGGATGGTTTCACTGAATTTTTTTTTCTATGGAGGAAAGCGAAAGCACTTTAGAGAGTCCTGCGACTCTGCTTTGGTGCAAGTGATTGTCTCTTCGCATGTCAGATGCCTATCATTTACTTTACACACAACCTATATATGAATGGGTGAGATGTGGGCTTGTCGGACGAACGGGTGAGATTCGGGTAGCATGGAAATAATTCGGTGTTGTCCATAGCACTGAATAACAGCCCATATATATGTATATATATATATATATGGGATTCAGTTTAGTGCAAAGCTTCTCATCGAAGTTTTCAGTAAGATGGCTAAATCCACTAGTCGATGCCATGGGTTGAATATTGACCCTCCATTTCCTAATCGCGATTCAAAAAATGCGTTAAATTTCTGAAATACTTCACAACGCATGCACGCTGCCTTTGAGGAATTAAAAAAGCATGAAAAAAGGGAGCTTCCTTTCTTCTTCTGTGGAAGAACCCAATCCGACTCCCCACTTCCTTGCCCTCCCTCTCCCTCTCCCTCTCCCCTCTCGCTGAAAGGCGTCGATGGAAGATGAAAAAAAACCCAATCCAACCACCTACTCCCTCTCCCTCTCCCTTTCCTCTCTAGCTGAAAGGCATCGATGGGCAATGAGAAAAACCCAATCCAAGTTGCTGAAACTCTATCGATTGAAGCTCTCACCCATCCTTTCCATTTTCTAGCAAAAATCTGGTGCAAATAGAGGTGTTGATGGACGATGAAAAAACTCAATCTGACTCCCTGCTCCCTCCCTCTCCCTCTCCATCATGCACTTATAGAACACAAGAATCCAAACCCAACATTGATCTCTTAGGAAAACATATCATCACATTTGAATGTTGGCTTCATGAGTACATGGGTGTCTCCCTGTGCAGATCAGAAAGGATCATTATCTAGTTGCTTACTATGGGGGCACTAAAGAGCAGGCACCTAATGTGATTGGTTGCAAAGATACAAGGTGAGAAGATGAACAGAGAAAATTACTTGGTACTATTTCATAAAAATTAAGAACCATTCATGTATAACTATCTCTGAATGTCAGATGACAAGATGTTGCTCACTATGAAATAGAATAGATTTTCATTTTCAATAACATCCCCTTGGTTAGCTTAAGAATCTTGAAATAGAATAGAATGATGGTCTTTTCTTTTCTGCACTAGCATTACCTTTTTGGCTGAGCCAAACCTGTGTTTTGTCCTTCTATGTATTACTTACAGGGTTAAGATTTGAATTACACATCTAAGCAGTCTTATCCATGCTTTGGACTGACAGTTGGTTGCTTCATAACTTGCTGGGCGCAACCTCATTAAATCATCTAACTAAAAATATCATGGGCTGACAAAATTGCTAAATTATCTCACTTCACGAGTCAAGAGGTCCAACAGCAGTTCCTGTTCAATCTTTTGTTACTTTATGGGAAATAATGTACATGAGACAATAAATAGCTTCTTTCATTAAGGAATTTTTTATGGGGTCTAAAATCCCAAATTTTTTTTAAACCTCTGCTTTTTTGTGTAGAGGTATTAATCCCATGGCAAACGATTGCATCATTATTTTTTCCTTTAATAACTATTGTGATCCATGTACATCCTTAACAGTCATTGAACGTAGTTTCTTAAAGCATTAAATATTTACCCTTTACGTCAGAATAGATTAAGGTCCATTTGTTTTGAAATGAAATCCTTTTTCTGCCATTTGGTGACAATATAGATTCTCTTAAAGATGATATTTTAGCTCAAAAGAGTGGGCTGACTTTTGCAAGATGGGCGTTGGCATGCCCCTAAGGCAGTTGATGAAGAGCCTAATGTTCCAATCTGGAACCCAGTTTTATTCAAGCTTCCTTCCAACGAGTTGCTTCTTTTCTATAAATTTGGCCTAGAGGTTGAAAAGTTAGTTCTTAACTCATGAACTCCAAGTCCATATATTATCTATTTTCTTATTAAACTTTATCAAGTAGTCAACCCATTTCAGTTTTAGCATGTTATCTATTTTCTCCTGCTAAATCTTCATTTCTGGTGCTCCCATCAACGTTCGCTGATTTGGTTGTCTGACCAGATTGATGTTTTAGTGATATTAATTTTGTTCATCACCTCATAATTCCACCTCGCATACAACACAGTTTCAAGGGGAGTGCTTAAAGTAGCTCTTTTGGCTGATGATGGTGATTCTTGGTCTAACTTAATGACCATGGAGAACAATTTGGGCATGGAATTTTCATATCCTGCTGTTATTCAGGATAGTGATGGAATGGTCCACATCACTTACACCTATGATAGGACTCAGATAAAGGTATTCTACTTTTTCTGGGTTATTTTTCAAGAAGGATCCTCCAACTGCATGCATTTCTTATCTAAAGGGGTTCCTCTTAATGCCAAAGCATATTGAAATCTTGTCATTTATTTGTTTGTGACATGTTGTACTCCAAAACAAGGCTATGGTATGCCCGCCTGCAACTATTTAAACTATGAATGTTACAGCAACCAAACCTCCCACTGCAGTGCATCATGCACCAAAACTTACATGTTGGCAGGAAGGAGCTCGGGGAGCCACTAAAGGAAGAAAATGGGCAATTGAAAAAAGAGGTTGAAGAATTAAAAGACTATAACAAAGCTTTTTAGAGTTCAAGCTTCATATTTTGAAAAGCCAAGAGACAAGGGCAGAAGCATTGGATCCAACTATTGTAGTTGTCATTTTAGTAGTGTTATTGATGTATTAATCAATAGACTTAGTCCTACCCATTGTGGAGATCACTTGTCCTTTCTTCAAAGTAGTTACGTTTTGAACTTTGAATGACATCTATTGAATGTAGTCATCTTTGACAGTGTTTTGATTATGACAGTGTTTAAATGAAATTAGATGATAGTGTTTTGATCCAATGACCCTCAACTAAATTTTATTTAGTTGAGTGTAGGCAATCCCGTCGTCTATATTACATCAAGAATAAATTTGAAAAAAAAATTCCATCTGTTGTTTGCTAAATATGTGAATTATCCATCTGTTATTTCTTTCATACATTTGTCTAGCATAAAATTTGACTAGAAAAAATTGCCACAAGCGGTCAAATGATTTGTAGCGCCAATAGAGTCTAAAATGAGCTTTCACTCTGTCTTATCCATAAGCAGCACCATGATGCTTGCCGCTTAACGATTAGGAGCAACTTAGAGAGGTGTGCAATTTTCAAGAGCAATAATGGGTGGTAATATCATGTTTTTATTATGATGCTTTTGGCTATGCTTCATTGAAAACTGGGAGCAACTACATAGAGAATCTACATTACCATCGCTCTACCAGCATGAGTGAAGTGTTACCGCCAGTTGTAACATGGCAGTTAATTATAAAGAAGAAACTTGAGGACTGTAAGATTATGAAGGAAAGATTTTACAAGACAATCAATATGGATTTGGAAATTTTGAAATCATAATGCGGATTTGGAATTGCAAATTTTTCAATAGCAAATGTAGTCCATTACGCAACACCCACTACTAGCGGCAAATGCATTCCATTTTGAAAGGGCAAGCAAGCAGTTGCAGTCCATGCACTTGGTCCACGTTTGGCCCCTTTAGGATGGAAGTGAGGAAGCTTATTGAAATGAGATTTATAAAATTCCTTTTCTTTGTATTCTTTTTATATCACACATTGTTTTGGAAATGAGGCATTACTATTGTCTTCCAAATTTGGTTGCATCATAACATCTTCTTTAATTCTTTCACCTTTTCTAACCTTTCTTCAACTATGATTCTAGGTAGTTTTTCATAATGAATCTGAGACTAGATCATCCCATGACTGGTCATGTATACTAAAATTGTACATAGATTTTCCTTTCATTTTATAGATGGTATCCCAAAACAGGTCTGGGACGATTTCAATCTCTGAGAAATGGCAAAACCTTGCAAAATACATACATTGTTGGCATTACAAAATACATGCATTATATACAAAATACATACATTTCCATTTTCCTCTTCATTACACAATAAATACATTGTTAAACATCAATGTAATCCTAGGGCTTCTTGAAGACATCTGAATTCTCATTGACATCCTAAATTTATCAAATACCAATTTTTTTTGTTGGAGTTTCTTTCATAACAAACTTTTCTGCCTTCATCTCTATGAAGACCAGTTGGCTCTCATCCTCAGCAGCCAAAAAATGATTCCACTCCTAATGCATCATAATGCATCTTTCCCTCAGCTTGCTTTGCCCCATTAGCTATATGAATTCTCTGCAACATGGAAAGCAATCCCCATAAAAAAATAAATCAATGCAATAAAAATATTTACTTCCAAAATTTTATGGCTCAGAGGCAAGAAAAATTGAGATTAATGTATTGGAGTGCTAGGAAGGCAAGACAAGCATGGAAGGCAGTTGCTAGGACGATAAGACCATATGCTATTTGCACCAAATTTCTATTCGAAAATGGAAAGGATAGGTGAGAGCTCCAGTCGACAGAGTTCCAGCAACTTGGATTGGGTTTTTTTCATCGCCCATCGATGCTTTTCAGCTAGATAGGAGAGGGGAGTCATATTAGGTTATTTCATTGCCCATGGACCCCTCTATTTGCACCAGATTTCTGCTAAAAAATGGAAAGGATGGGTGAGAGCTTCGGTCGACATAGTTCCAACAACTTGGATTGGGTTTTTCTCATCGCCCATTTATGCCTTTCAACTAGAGAGGAGAGGGAGAAGGAGAGGGAGCGAGGGGTTGGATTGTTTTTTTTTTCATCTCCCATCGACGCCTTTCAGTGAGAGAGGAGAGGGAGAGGGGGAGGGAGTGGGGGTTGGATTGGTTTTTTTTTTTTTTTTTTCATCTCCAATCGATGCCTTTCAACGAGAGAGGAGAGGGAGAGGAGGGTTGGATTGGTTTTTTTTTTTCATCTCCCATTGACACCTTTCAGTGAGAGAGGAGAGGGAGAGGGGGAGGGAGCGGGGGGTCGGATTGGGTTTTTTTCTCATCTTCCATCGACACCTTTTAGCGAGAGAGGAGAAGGAGAGGGAGAGGGAGGGCAAGGCAGCTGGGATTCGGATTGGGTTCTTCTGCAGCAAAGGAAAGGAAGCACCCTTTTTCATGTTTTTTTAATTCCCCAAAGGCGGCATGTATGCATTGTGAAGCATTTTAGAAATTTAATGCGTTTTTGAATCGCAGTTAGGAAATGGACGGTCAGGATTCAACCCGCAGCATCGAATGGTGGATTTAACCACCACATTGAAAACTTCTATGAGAAGTTTTGCACTAACCAAATCCCTATATATATAGGGTAATTCTTCAAAACAATCGGTTGCCATCATGCCTCGGAGCAATAGACATCTGACACTATTCAAAAAATGTGGGGCTAATCTCAGCTGCAAAAGAAACTTCCTCTCCTCTCTCCTCTCCCAACTACCGAGAAACCCTCTCTCCTCTCCCCTCTCTCCTCTCCCCATAATGGAGAAACCCTCTCTCCTCTCCCCCAAACGGAGAAACACGCTCTCTCTCTCTCTCTCTCTCTCTCTCTCTCTCTCTCTCTCTCTCTCTCTCTCTCTCTCTCTCTTCTCTTCTCTTCTCTTCCCACAACCGAGAAACACTGACATCATCTCTCTCCCCACACCTTATGATTTTAAATGTATTAGCAACTATAGGAAAAAAAATTATATGAAAAATGCATCTATAAACTTTAGGACCACTTCTCTTTAAGTTTCATTAAGCTCCCTTTGATCTCTTAATCAATTGCAATATTCCAAAGAAAAGCAACGCATGTGTATAATTTTTAAAAATTATTCAATTAAATTCTTAATTAGGAGAAAAAAGGTGGTAAAAGAGTTAAAAAAAAAGAACGACCACCGGGCTTTCCTAGAATTTGTAATTAGACTATGTTTATTGAATTATATCCTACCTTATCAATATGATGTTTATGTATGCGAGTGTGGTGAGCATTCACTGTCTACTGCTATGTGCAACTGAAACCCTCTCTCCTCTCTCTTCTCACCACAACTGAGAAACTACTGACATCATTTCTCTCCCTCTCGCACTGCGTCACTTCTCCTCCCTCACTGCTCCTGCTTCATATCACTACTCCTACAAAAACTCCTCGATGAAAGTTTGCTATTGTAGCAACCAACATCAGGTGCTTTCTCCCTCTCTTCACAATCGAGAGCGATTAGAGATCCCGCCATCATCCATCCCCTAATTTCTGACAGCTCTCTCTCTCTCTCTCCCATCTCACTCATGACTGCAGATTCGGAAAGGCCTCCTTCTCTCCCTTTTGGTAGCTCTCTCCCTCTCTCCCATCTCATGCACAACTCCAAATTCGAAAAGGCCTCTCTCTCTGTCTCTTCGTTGATTTCAACTAGGAGATTTGCCAAATTAGAAATGCCTCTTTCCAGATGCATCTGCCTCCAGCTGCATCGTTCTTCTATTTTTCTATTGCAGTCGATTGTCCCGCCCAAGGAAGTTGTACTATAAGTTGTTAGCTTATCGTATTAGAGATTTATTTAGGAGGTTCGAAAGGCCTTTTTTATGCTAGTTTTAAATTTCTATTAGCGTTTGGGATAAGGATTTGAAGTACAGCTTTTGCAATATTTTTTTTCCATTAAGGACATGCTTAAAAGATATTCCTATTTTTCAATAGCTAATTATGATGTTGGAATAGTTCCTACTTTAGGTGAATGCTTTGGCAATTTACTAAGGAGATTCTGGGGAGAATTGTTTTCATGAAAATGTCAATTTGGGAGAGATTTCTCTCAAATTTGCATCCTTTGAACTCATGGGAGAATGGATACAAATATGAGAAGTAGGGACCGAGGGAGCCTTACACTAGACAGTGAGGTTTTATGCTTGGGAAACAACTACTGGCAATCAAGTGTAATAATATCATAATTTTTGTCCTGTGCACCATATGTCTACCTTAGGTCTATAATATCTTATTACTTTTGATGGAGATTCGAGTAATTAGGAAATATTTTTTATACTAATCCTTGAGTTTGGAATTTTATCATTTATAGGCATTAATTAAATTAACTCAATAGAGCCATGTCGTCTTGACCAAATTGATGATGAATTGAAGGCTAAACAAGTAGAAGCATTATCAAAAGGAGCAAATACATCGAATGAAATGTCTAGAAGCTTCATCCCACCAACACCTATGATATATAACCTAACATAAGGATGAAGTTCAATTTTAAAGAAGATGCTTATATTTTTTAGAATAATTCTACAAGATTTTATGGATTTAGTATAAAAAGGGATCAGACAAGGATGTTAAAAAGTGGAGAGAGAGAGGTTCTAAATCAGGAATGCAATAACAAAAGTTTATAAATCTTGAAGAAAGACAGGTGGGTCACAAAGTATAACAAGATGCAATTGTGGAGATCTCCTTTGTGTGAATGAAGGGGTCAGTGAGACTCAATGGACCGTAATAAAGTTTGTGGAGAACCACAACCATACATTGTGAACTCCTATCAAATCATATATGCTGCAGTTACACAGGAGTATTGTAGATACTGAGCTAAACCTTGTTGCAAGTTTGAAAGATGTAGGTATGGGAGTTGCCAAGGTAATTAATTTTTTTGCAAATGAAGCAGGAGAAACATCTTAGTTGGGATATTTGGAAAAAGATATTAGAAATGCCTTAAAAAGAAGGTAAGCCAAGTATGATTCTGGTGGGGAAGCTTTGCATAAATACTTATTGAAAAAGAGTATTGAAGACTCAAACTTCAGTTTTGAGTGAATGTTGATGATGATAAGTGTTTGTTATCTTATTTCTGGGTTGATGACATCTCAAAAGCAGATTATCAAATTTTTAATAATGTTATGTGTTTTAATACTACTTATAAAATAAATAAATATAATATGTCATTCGGACCATTTGTGGGAGTAAATTATCACAAGCAATCAATTTTACTTGAAGCTGGGCTTCTTCTTGGCGAGACGATTGAAGATTTCAAGTAGTTATTCAGAACATGACTAAATTCTATGGTGGGAACTCCACCAATAGCAATAGTCACTAATCAAGACCCAATAATTATAGCAGCAATTGCTAAGGTTTTCCTATAAGCACATCACCAATTATGTTTTTGGCACATCAATAAAAAATTATCAGAGAAGCTAGGACATATAATTCATAGTAATGAAAGTTTTATGTCAGCATGGACATATTGTATTTGGGCACCTAAAAGCATTGATGAATTTGAAGAAAAATAGAAGGGTTGATTGAACAGTATGGGTTACAAGAGAATAAATGGCTCTAATATATGTACAACATTCGTAAGATGTGGATACCAGCTTTCTCAAGACGTATTTTTTTAGCTAATATGATAACATTGAGGAGAAGTGAAAGTATAAATGTCATGTTTGATGGATTACAAATCATAAAATTGATTTACTTGATTTTGCTAGAGGATATGAAAGGGCAATTGAAAGAAGGCGTGAGATTGAATTGTAGGCCGATGCTAATACTTTATACGAGAAACCTGTGATGAAAACAGAGCATAATATTGAAGTTCAGATTGCTGAAATCTACACTCGAACGATCTTCAAAGAGTTCCAATTCCAAGTAAAGAAAAGTAGTTACTATAATACTCAGCTTCAACATGTATGTGAGGATGTGGAGTAATGACATTTGTTTAGATTTGGATTCCAGGAAAGTGAGAAAAAAGAGTTTTATGGAGTGGAGTGAAAAAAAATCAAGTTGCACATTGTCCTTAGCAATTGTTTGAATTTAATGGCATTGCATGTAAGCATATTATTGCATTGTTCAAGTTTAAAAATATTTTGAACATGCCTCCAATTCATATATTGAAGCGATGGAAACAGAATGTGAAAGTCAATACTATAAGAGCTACATATTCTCCCGCAAGAACAATTGAAGAATCTAGTATGCTCAATTTAAGAATCTAGTATGCTTTGTGGATTTATGTTAGAACAATAGTGAAAAAATTTTAAATGAAAGAACCCGATGTATTAGGGCATATAAGATAATCCAAGAGTTATTTGAGAAGGAAAATGTTGTAATTTTTGAGCTGCCAGAAGAAAATACTATAAGTGCTGAAGATGTTAGGCAAGATTCACAAGCCGAGAACATGTGTGAGATATGCAAGGGGGATAATTTCATCATGAATGTGAGTAGCCTTGATGGGACCAATCCTTCGCATGTTGTTGCTACAAGTGACCAATTACCCATATAGGGTTCTTAATCTATAGGGATCCTTGACCCACACATATTTCAAACAAAGGGACGTATAAATAAAAGATATAAGTCAATGGTTGAGCAACCCAGAAAAGTGGAAAGATTATATCATGGTTGTTGGAAGTTTGTAGTGGGACATGACAAGAGAACTTGCTCTTCATTAAAAGTTGACAACTTACAATGAAATAAAAAAAGTGATAATCGGATTGGATCAGGTAGGGGGAACGGTCATGGAAGGGGAGGTAAATTACTATATATACATTCTTGTTTTATGCTCATTTCTCATGAGTCACTAATTTGCATTATTTTTCTTTGCATGATACCTATGACTTATTGCCATTAATTTTTTTTGTAGGTGGGCCATCTTATTAAATTCAAATGGTTGGGCATAGTGGGGTCAATGACAATAAATTTGCATATAGTGTTGGTAGCTTTAGAAAACCAAGGTGCTATTGTAGGCTGAAAGTTGCTTTGCTTACATCCTTTACTAAAAAAAAATCCTAGGAGATATTTTTTTCGATGCTATCATTACCATGTATGTATATTCATATATAGTTTCGGTTTGTGACATGTAATATTGTTCTAACATGTTTCTTTTTTAACCTTAGAATAAAAGTAGGGATTGCCACTTTTTTGATTTGGTTGATCACTTCATGATGGTAGGATAAAATTATCCAAATCTTAAGTAGGAGGACTCATTAAATACACTAACCAAAATAGAGAAGCCCATTCAATGTGCTGCATATGTTGTTGTAGTTGAAGAATTATATAAAGAAATGAGGATGTTAAAATGAAACTTAGCTTTAGTTGAGGAAAGGGTTCAAAAATTATCTTTAGTAATGAAGTTACTTTGTGGTCTGTTTGTTTTTATTATTTTTAAATGGATTATGTAATTTATCACACAAATGAGGTCTTTCAAATATTTGCCTCTTTCTCGATATTTATTTGTTTGTGTGATTTAAATTTCTAAATTGTAAACTGAGCTGCATATTGTCGTAATTTGTTAGAACTTTTAACTGGTCGAAAGTCCTATGATAGGTACAAAATCTTTGGTTGGTTCTTATACCGATTCTTTTTAGTGAATCACATTAACTTCTAAGAATCATTCTTGCAGCTCAAGACCACGAGGAGAGCAACATCTGGCTAGATGGGCCAGCAATCAACTTCATGACATTGCCTCACTGTCAAGGATGGTTGACCCTTCTCTCAATGGAAAGTATCCTGAAAAATCTTTATCGCGGTTTGCAGACATCATTTCCATATGTGTTCAAGTGAACTTCTATTTATTTATTTTTTGCGATTTTTAGCAATATATGTGTGTGTAGTTGCAACGGCGTTCACTATGTTCTGGTATTTTATTTTTTGTTATTTTGGTTAATATTAGAGAGCTTTGAATAATTGAGGCACAAGAATGAGTTTTTTGGCCATATTCTTAAGTGGGGAATGGTGCAATTCTTTTGATGGCTACAGACTGATTTGGTTTTGCCCATGGTTAGCATCATATGAAGCAGCTCTATCATGAAGATCAAACAGTTTGACCAAAGATTACTCAGCTATATCCATTGTTAGGAGACTCAGGACTTTGTTTATGTTGTGTTGTTCATCAATGTAAAATTACTTTCAATTTCACTATACCTTGTCATCCAGGATGCACTTTCTTAGCCTAAGAATATCATGTAGCCTACATACTCAGAATTTCCATTTTCTAAAAGAGACTTTGGTTTAGTGTTCATGACCTGTTGTCTTGGAACTTACTATAAAAACCAGCTGATGATGTATTTAGAGATGCTAAGCGGTCCATTCATATTGGACCCTTGGGCCCTCTTTGTTTGAACTTTGAATATGTCCATCTAATGGCATGAGAAATGTGGACCCTTAGCACATATGAAGTTTGTGCTTATCTTAGGTAGGGAAAGCTTCATTCTCTTTGATATCTTGCAGGCTGAGCCAGAATTCCGTCCACCCATGTCTGAGATTGTGCAAGAACTATTGCGTATGATGCCAAGGGAGCCATCAAGCAGTAAAAGGAATGCTGAATCCAGTTCAGGTTAGGAAATAAGTCAAAACATCATAAGCTGAAGACGAAGTTTAAAAGAAGCCTGTTACTGAATTGGAAATCAAATGATTGAGAGGTTGGAGCTGTTAGGTGCGGTGCTACAAAGGGCATTTGCCATACTTGAATATTCCATTGGCCAGATGATTCCTTGGCCGCGGCGCCAAACTCTTCTATAAAATGCTATTTATGCCCACCATTCTTTCACTTTGCTATCAATAACTGCTTGTTATTGATTGACTTAGGATAGATTTCAACGTGTAAAATTACTAATTTAATTATTTATTATTATTGTTTGTGTGGCTAGTTCTTGTCGCTACTTTTTTTTTTTTTTTTCAAAATTCAAGCCTTTTTACCTGTAGTAATTGTAATGTTTTAATGTTAAGGGAAATAGTATGACATTTTTCTTTTCAGTGGAAGAGATTTTATTTGGTTTCTTTATAAATATTAGGAACATTAGAGTTGGTGCGGGAATCTAATACACTCCTTTGTTTTTAATGCAACCGTTATTAAACACACCGGTAATGAAACACCCCATCTTAATAAAAATATAAAAACCTATTTTGATCAGATCATTGTCCAAATTGATTTAGCAATAAAAAGTCAACTACTATATATTGGAAATTCAGTTGCATGTGGCAGCAGACAGCAAATGCTCACCACACTCAAGTACATAAACATCATATTGATAATATGGGTATGATATAATTCAATAAACATAGTCTAATTACAGATTCTAGGAAAGCCCATATCATTATTAGTTCAGTGGTCGTTCTGTTTTTTCCTAACTCTTTTACCACCTTTTTTCTCCTAATTAAGAATTTAATTGAAGAATTTTTAAAAATTATACACATGCCTTGCTTTTCTTTGGAATATTGCAATTGATCAAGAGATCAAAGGGAGCTTAATGAAACTTAAAGCGAAGTGGTCCTAAAGTTTATATAGATGCATTTTTCATATAATTATTTTTCCTATAGTTGCAAATAAATTTAGAACCGTAAGGTGTGGGGAGAGAGACGATGTTCAGTGTTTCTCGGTTGTGGGAAGAGGAGAGAGGAGAGAGGGTGTCTCGGTAGTAGGGAGAGGAGAGAGGAGAGAGGAGAGAGTTAGAAAATCGCTCGCTGAATACAATCGCTCGCTGCCACGAGCAATACAAAATCGCATTGCAGCAGCGCAAATCTCAGATGAAGATCGGCTTACTTCCCCCCGGTTCTCTCTTTCTCATGCGCAATTCATTCTCACTGAGTTTGAGTTGTAATCTCAGATTTCCAAACTTCTTCAGTCGATGAAAGATTTGAAATTTCGTAAATGGTTTCCGCCTGAAGTTTTAAAAGAATAAGAGGTTTAGATACACTTTTCATAGATATTCCAATTTTTTGCAGGAATTCTTCAGCATTTCTCTAGTTTTCGATGAGCTATCACCTGAATTTGATCCTCTTTTTCTGTGGCAATCATATGTTTGGTCATATTGCATCAGATGCCGTGTTGAAGCCCTTGGGCCACTTTGCCAACTCACCATTTGCACGCAAGTATCCAGCCATTTGTGCAAGGGAGTTTGTTGAGCTTGAGCTTACAGTCATCAATCTGAAAGGGAAGGAGGAGAAATGATGATTAAGAAGGGGAGAAAAGCTGCCCTTGTAATCTGATTCGAGTCATGGCATTGTTCTGGCATATATTGTAGAAGTGCCCCATTGTTGTCCCATAGACTTTTGATTTATGAGAACTGGCCTTTTAACATGGCATGAAATAATATTTTATCAGCGACCTTCTCCAAGCATTATTTTCTTGAAGTGGGTCAATAGTTGATAGTAGTATGAAATTGGACATATAATTGAAAAGTGCTTGCAACTTTTGGTTGAGCAGTGTGTACTTTGATGGCATGTTTTCCAATTATGGTTCAGAGCAAAATGACTACTCTTGTCAGCTCCAGCAGCCGAGGTGGTTTAGCTAATAATCAGTCGGAGAAAAGTATGTTTCGACATCGGTTTTTTACATCAAAACGACTTGCTGCATGACTTAATTTCATGCCTTCAGAACTTGTGTGTTTGATTTGGGAACACAGATTTGGCCCTGCTTCTGGCTAAGCATCCAATTGCAGCAAATTACTGGTTGCAATGTTGGATGCCTCTTGCTATGTATTTCCTTGAGGGAAAACTTCAGTCGAATGGCCATTCACCAAGTGGCTCTTATGCTTTCTTCTTACAGAAGAAACATAGTCATTTTAATTTCTGTTACGGGTAAACTCACTTCAGCCACCACACAGTAAAGTTAGCATATACTCCAGATGGCTCACCATTCTTGGGTGTGCTTGATTTTAGTGCTTTTCAAGAACTCGTCATCATACATTATTTAGATACGAGATGATTCCATCCATTCGCCTGTAAAGTGGAGGGCATGGTTTGTAGAAACAGTTCTGACAATTTCTACCTTCTCTGCTCCTTGATTTATTACCGCTGTATTACTGGGCTGCCCATGGAATTATTTGGAACTGTCTTGGTAAACAAAATGGGGAGCTTTTAATTTTTAAAAATTTTAGCCTAATATGCTTCCGAACGGGAGGTATTAGAATAGCAGTAGCTATTCAAGTAAGACGGTTATCAACACTCTTTGGACAAATCAGCTGAGCAAAATCAATGGCATAAAAGTTGCATGATGAGTAGAATAATGTTAGGAAAGAAATGCATTAAGCACTCGGATTCCCCCATGTATACCTTTCTACAGTACAGGCGCTTGATTACACAAATTCAAGAGTAGAAGATCAATACACGCATGAAAGTTGGCTCTGCCAAAGCCGCAAAGTGGCTTATCCTCCTAGTCTTCACGGCTCGTATGGTAACTGTAACGACCCACCCCAGGATGGCAATGCCACGCTGGCAGTATGGCGGGTTTTCCCAAGATCTACCACACTTGAATG
>JAYJMB010010587.1:8915-26328 GCA_036873735.1 Pouteria campechiana
CCTGTATATCAGCCGTGGATGTATGGGATGAAAGCTGTTGAGTCACTGTACCTGTTACAATCTTTCAATGAAATAAGAGCCCCGCCTCTTCTTGTATTATTGTTGTGTTAATTTGGAGTTGGAAGTGCTTGACTGCCTGGTAGTAAAATGTCCCAGAGGTATTATGAACTGGGCCTAGCTTTTGCAGATTAAAGCACACATCAAAGATGGGCCTAATCTGTTGTCGCTGTGTTCAAAATTTCTGATTCAAATCTCCAAAAACCCCGTGATTTAGCTTTTGGAAGCATCGTGGATCGTGTCAGTCTTTCACCATGCAGCTTGAGAGTATCTGTTGACGTTGCCAACTCCATTGCGGTAGTTCTCCATCAGCTTCCACCTTCAAATTCCACCTGTGGGGGCCACGTGCAAGGCATGTCGTCCGAACCTTTTCACTCCCCCATCTTCCTTTTTTTGTGGATTTAGGTCCGAAACCGTACTTTCGTGGTTTCTTTTTATTTTGGGGACATAAATAATGCATGGTTTTTAATATGACGCAGCTGGCATTACGTCAGATACGGCCTGCCAAGATTCCCACTTGGGGACATCTCTAGACATGATGTGGACAAACTGTTCTCGAAATTCAGCGACAGCCCCAATCATAAAAACCATTTTGCTGTAGCGCCACGTGTCATAAAAAAATCGAATAATCAAAGCAGGCCGCACATTCACAAGCCTCGGAGCTCAGTGTGCGTTAGCACTTTGCAAAGGGTGGGGGCCATATGCGGCTACCGAGGGCAGATGAGAGGAAGAGAAATTAGAGAGAGAAGAGGGAAGAGGTCGGGGATGTAATTTTTATTCCTTTTCTTTATTTTTTTGTTAGTTCAGAAAATTTAGATTATATATTTTTCTCTTTTTTCATATTATTCGATTTCAAAAATCTATATTTTAAATTATATTTTTCTTTATTATTATTTAATTTAAAGAACTCTATGCTTTTGTGTTTGATAAATAAATTTTTTTTTTCCTTTTTTTTATATTTGGGGCAGCAGAGGAAGATACCCCTTAAGTGAAAAAGAGAAATTAAATTGAGGATAATTCTAAATTTATTCTGAATTTTTAAAATTTCTTCGGGATAATTAATTTGGGGAATTAGAGTAGGTGGCCACTTGTTTACTTGATATTATTTGCAAATGTTAATTTTTAATTAAATAGTAGTCTTAAATTATAGTTTCATAGTTAAAAATTTTAAATTATAGTGTTGTCCTTTTTTATTTTTTATATTCCATGCTAAAGAAGGAAGAAGTCATCCCTTGAGAGAAGAAGGAGAGTTAAATTAAGAATATAAGTGGATTTTTGAAACTTTCTTAGAATTGATTATTTGAATAAATTAGTGCAAGTGGCATCTCACCAAGTTAATAGTATTTTGCAAATCTTAATTTATTTGTTTTATTTAAATTATTGATATAAATTTATAATATAAAATTCATTCATTATTATTATTATCAATTTATTATAGCAATAATTAAAATACATATTTAATTCAAAGAATTTTTAGTTTTTGCTTTATTATTTGAATCTATAATTTAATATTTTTATCACTAAAATAAAATTTAAAAAATATATATTATATTTAACTATGATTAAAATTCATAAAACCAATATATAGTATTTGTCTCGAATTATGGAATTTGTTGATCCTAAGGGTTGAATTTTGATGATTACCAAAACTTATTTATAACTTTAATTATGCCAATGATGTTTTTGCTAAGATTTTATAGTTTAGAAGAGGTTTCAATGGAAGAAATCACAGCCAATATGTCATACCGCCTGTCGTTCCCATACCACCTGTGCTGACTACCTGCGAATGAATAGCAACAACGGTTGAAAATTAATGCAGCTCTATAATGACTATTCACAATGATTTTCTTCCAAATTGTCTAAAGTCATTTTGGATTGTATAAATAGACTATCCATTAAAGAGAAACAAAAAGCTTGAGGATGATAAGTTCCAAATATAAATCAAATACAAGAAACCCTTTCAAGTTTTTTAAATCTACTTAAAAGTGTTGTCAAGATTAAGGAGCTTCAAAGACACATCAGTACCACTTCAAAGAAATTCAAGTCACTGTAAAGTGTGCATAATATTTTATCCTTTATATTTGTGTTTTAACTATGTGACCATTAGGGGCATTTCATTGTATATATTTGTATTTGTAAAAGTTTCTGATTAACTTTGAAAACTATGGGAGTCGTTGATTAGTTCTTGGAAAATTAGATGTATAAATTGGTGGAAAGCTCGAGAAAACTATTGTTATATAAGTTGTTTATGATAATGCTCTATATTGTGCTCTCTCCTTTTGAATTTGAGAAAATATCCTCTTGTGAAACTGATAAAGAGATTTGGAACTATTTGTAAGTAGTTTATGAGGGCACAAGCTAACCAAATGAAGCTAGGACTAGTTTGCTTGTCCAAGTATATGAAGTGTTCTGCATGCTTAAGAATGAGTCAATTTCTGATATGTTCTCTAGATTTTTAAAACTCACTAATAACCTAAAAAGTTTAGGCTATGAGATTCCTTGTTCACAGTAACCTAAAAAGTTTAGATCATAAGATTCCTTATTCACAATAGGTCAAAAAGATTCTAAGGTCTCTTTTTGTGAATTGGATGTCAAAAGTTATAACTACTAAGGAAGCTAAAGACTTGAACAAGATCTCAATTACAGAACTTATGGGGCCCTTTATGACCCACAAAGTGTCAAAGAACGAGAAGGAGGGGAAGAAGATGAAATCAGTATATAGCTATAGAAGTGCAGGTAGTTTATGTAGTGAGGGGGGATGATGATGTAGAATTCGTAAAAACCTTCTCTAGGAAGATTAGAAGTCTACTGAAAAAAAGGAAGAAATTTGTAAATTTAATAGAACATTATATCTGTGAAGAAATAGATATTGAAAATGTATAAGAAAAAGAAAATTTTCTATGTATAACACCTTCCAAATGTAGACATAATAGGAGAAGAAGTAACCGTGGGCAAAGAAGAAACATAAATCCGATTAATGAAGCTAGGTAAGTGAATGAATTATTTTTTCCATCTTAATTCTCTGCATTACATTACATATCATCATTAGCCTTCGTCACTTTATCTCTCATAAGAGAAGTATCTTGCATACTCATACGAGATAAGCTTGATGTTAAACATCTATTGCTTTGACTAAATGAAATTAATCTTAATATCATTACAGTCAAAAGGCATAGGTTAAGCTTGTTTAAAAAACTTTACAGTTTAAGGTCAAGAATGGTTATTTCAATCCTAGTCAAACCTTCTATAATTGTTATTATAGATTGATTTGTTATTAAAAACTAGATTAATTTTGGTTTAAATGTAAGAAATAAATTTATTACATTATGCATAATAAGGGAAACCTGGAGAATGAAGTTTAAAATCATCCATCGTTAAAGGAGAATAGTTTAGTCCCTTATACTGGATATTGATGATAAATCTCTCCTCCCCTAGACCTTTTTGATTATGACAAAAATGAGGAGAATGTTGAGACTTACTACATTTGAGGAAAAATAATTAAAGGGGCAGAAAAAGTAGAAACTGAACTTTTGAAAATTTATTAAATGTTGACCAATCTTAGCACAGTGGACTATATTGAATCAGACTTTCTTATGCTTATTGTATAACTTATCTAGGGGGAGTTTACATTAGTTCATTAGCATTGTTTTATTAGTGCAAGTAATCAAGTTTTGTCATTATCAAAATGGAGGAGAATGTTGATCATAAAGGCTTGCTTTTAATGATTAACAAAACTTATTTATGACTTTAATTATATTAATGATATTTTTGCTAAGATTTTATAGTCTATAAGAAGTTTCAATGGTCTTCTTTCAAATGGTCCAAAGTTACTTAGAATTGTATAAATAAATAATCCATTGAAAAGAAATAAGAAGTTTGAGGATTCTAAGTGCCAAAGACAAATCAAATACAAAAAGTCCTTTCAAGTTTTCAAAGTATTTTCACTCAAATGTGCTACCAAGATTAAGGAGCTTCAAATAAACATTATTACCACTTCAAAGGAGTTTGAATCATTGTAAAGTGGGCTTAATGTTTTGTCTTTTATGTTTGTATTTTAACTATGTGCGCTCATTAGCCTAGATTAAAAACATTTTATTATATACACTTGTATTTGTAAGAGTTTCTGATTAGCCCTGAAAACTTAAAAGAATTGTTGGTTAGCTCTTGGGAAACTAGATTGTATGAATTGGTGATGAGTTCAGGAAAACCATCATATTCTGAGTTGTTGATGAGCTCTAGGAAAACTAATATTGTGAATTTTTTGTGAGCTCATAAAATCATTGTATGAGTTCTTGGTTAGCTTGGGAGACTTAGGGATACTTGTTTCCATAAGTTATAGTGGAATCCAATATTGGAGAAACCTTGAAGAGTGGAGTAGGTGCCAATGAGGGCTCTAACCACTATAATCCTTAAGTCTTTATTATCACTGTGCTTTTATATTTCCATTATATCATATTTCTGTACTTACACAATCCATCTGTTCTTCTCATACTATTTGGATTTCAGATTTGTCATATACCCATGTAATTTAGAAGTCCTTGGAACCAACAAAATTGACCTTATTATTACCTTGAAAAAAATCTTTAACAATGCCTTAATATGATTAATTAATTTGAACAATCTTAGGTTATAATTTTAATCCACTAATGGATTATTAAATTTTCAAGAATTTTATTTGCATTTATTACATATTTAAAAAAATAATGAATCAAGTTAATTTAAATTATATGTGTATGTTTTAGAGGTAAGCAAGTTTTTGTTGGAGATTTTGTAAATTATTTCTTTTTTAATATTTTTATTTATCAATTTATAATATTTTTATTGCACTAAATTTGATAATTTATTAATTGATCTTTAGAATCCATGCTTTGTAAATTATTTTCTGAATTTATTTATATTCTATGGTTGAATAGGAGAAAAAATAAAGAAAGTAATAAAAATTAATGTCAATAATTGAGTTTCCGTGAACCCCCTTACCATTGAAAATTTTAATGGACAATGTATTATGGTTTTTTGGGCACACAACATGCATTCCACATTGTCTCTTGTGCTCATGCTGACCCTTATCAATTGATCAAGATAATAGCAATTGTTTGGATTGTCCCCAAACGGAATACTGATGTAACTCTTGAGAAAATCTCGCTAGAATCCTACAAGACTATAACAAAAGTTAGAGGACGCCGGGGGTGTTCCTGGTGTGAACACTCCAATGCTTAAGTCATCAAACGAGAGTCTTTTAAAGATGTTGGGATAATAGCAAGAGCTTGCGTTTTCAAAATATATACCTAGGTATATTTATAGTTGAGCGTGAGTGCATAATCAAGATGCGTATGTAGGCTATATGCAAGTGATATAAGAATTTTCGTATAGAGAAATATTCCATAAGGATCCTGAGTCCTAATCTTATGTGACTACGTGATAGCTTAAAAAGACATCCCATATAAATAAGGATCTTACGTAGCGCACTGCCAGCTGGATAATTAAGTATCTGTGTTAAAGTTCCCTAACACCAAAAAAAGAAAGAGATGAAAATCATTTTTCCTCTTTACGTATACCAACTATTCTATCAAGTTTTAAGATAATAATAATAAAATAAAAAGAATGAAAATCATTTTTTCTGTTCACTTATATAAGTCATTCTATTGTTCTTGATTATTACATATATTGTTAATTATTATTTTATATCATTTCATCTATATTGTTTATTTGTTTTTTTTGTACTGACGTTTATTTTAATCACTATCTCTATTCCAGAAGATTATTTCTTTGTGTTTTTTTACTTTTTTGTATTTTATTTTCCAAGCTTTTTTTGAATTCCCAAACTAGCCGGAAAGTCATGAAATCAGCACTATTCTTGTACCCTAGTCTAATTATAATTTAGTCTCACGATCTATATATATATATATATATATATATATATATATATATATCCTTTCATAAAATATTCAATCCACAATGTCAATTAAAAAATTATGCCTCAGGGGGGAAATTGCCGCCGGAGAAAAACGCTTTACGTACAGCAGATGCATCTTTTCAGAGTGATGGCAGACAAGCACGTGTCCGCCAATCATTTGTTTTAGGCGCTGGCTGATTTTAAGGTTTGAGGATTTAAAAGACGAAATTAGCCTGCCTCGATTTCAAAATTGACAGGCATTGTCCTGATACAGTGTCCTTTCCAACGTACACGGCCCGACCGTCGGATGCTGGCAAAAATCTTACACATATTCAGATATTCTCCCTCACAGAAAGCTTGCAAGCAGCAGATATCCAACCTTTATTAAAAATCCACAAGAAGAAATAATGAAATCAACTTTTTAAATTTCTTTTTACTTTCATTTAATCCATAAAACATTTATCTGTTTTATTATTTTTATTTCTTACTCTTATCTATATTTTTAATTATTATTATTATACTTTCGTTGAAAAGGTGCATCTACTGTCAATTATACATTTATTTCTTTATTTTCAATCATTATCTTTTGTCATGTTAGATGTTTTTCTTTTTCTTTTCTTTTTTATTGGTTTGATTTTTGAGTTGGATAAGTGTTAAAAAATAAAAGATAAAATTAAAATAAAGTAATGAAAAGGCAGAAATATTGAGAAATAAATAAATGATAATAAAAATGAGAGGGTAAATCTTACATAGTTGACCACATTTGGTTGAAAATAGTTATTTTTAGCCGATGGCAAAGATGATGATGACTTTTTATTTAACTTCTTGTTATTTTCAATCAAATCCTTGAGCCCTATTTAACACCTTTGTACTGTACTTAGTAGTAAGAAAAAGAGAACTTTTCTTCATCTTATTTCTTTTAATAATCTTATTTTCTTTGTTATTATCTATGCCTATATTATTCAAATGGGCAAAATGGTTAGTTCAACTATTTGGTTTAACCAAATTAACTGGTTTAAAATATTTAAAAAATAAAATATATGATATAAATTTGAAAAATTAAACCACAAATCTCAATCTAAATGCATAGGCCTTTCTCTTCTAGGCTATATATTTAATTGGTATTGTTATTTCACCAATAATGTAATTTTCTGATTTTTTCTAGATCAGATCAAACTAGACCGAACTAATAAATAAACTGGTCTAAGGATTGATTAGACCACCTTACTTGATGCGGTTGTAATAAAGGTGATTTGTCACATTCCATGCATTTTTATTGAAAACTGCTATTTACTACTTATTTATTTATTTTATTTTATGATTAATGACTCAATACAGTCATTTGTGTGGATTATTTGTTTTGTATAAAATTTGATATTAAATAAAATATAATCTATCTATCATGTTTATCATGTTTATTTAATAAAATTACCTTAATCGTCTAAAATACAAGCTTTCATAGACTACAATATTTGAAAAAATATACAATCATAGATAAAATGGGAAAATTATTCATACCAATTTAGTTAAATATTTAAATTTTATAAAATTATATAATACGCATTCATATGATTAGGATGAATACTTCGACAGGTAAGAACGGCACATTATATATCCAGGCATATTCGCCCGTAAAATAAATAAAATTTATTTTGGGTATTTGAGATGGCATCGTAGAAAACAGAAGATTTAACACTGGACGGAGTATTGAATAAGAATGCATGCTCGTGCGCATGAAACAACCATCAGACGGAGCATTAAATAACCGATAGATTCCATCATCTTCGTCCATGTACGCGGATTCGGACATTGTTTCGTAATCCACTTTGCTCCTATTTCTCGTCTCATACCGTTTCGCGTGAAAATGAATCATTTCAAGACTCCGCAATTTCGCGGGAGTGAAACTTAGATGCTCGGCGGATGGTCATACTCCATACTCTCGCGGGGGGAAGAAAACACATGAAATAGGTGCCTTAAATTTCATCGTTAGCATAAATATATTTTTTATTTCTATAAACAAAAGTAAAATTCCAGTGATATTAAATAAATTCTGATGAAAAATACACAATTAGTTGACATAAAAATGTCCCGGATAATAAATTAAGTTTTTTAGTTTAAATAGATAAAATTTGTAATATTTTATAAAATTTAAAGTTATGTTAACAGTTTAGATCTAAAATAATTTATTTTAATCCCAGTTTTTCTTGGTGAGTGTATATGATGATATGTGCTATCCGGGATATCAGACGAGAGGGCGCGGTGGGCGAAGCGGGCGTGGTTGTTCTCAATCAGTCACTGTAGTGGATTGCATGTGAGTTTCACTCCCTTTTAAAAGTGGTGGTGACTATTCCACCGCGCAGGGCTTCGCTTTAATCTAGACCGTCAAAAATCTCTTGGCCCAGTTCAAAAGTGGGGAAAGAGGGTGAAAATATAAATAGTAATAAAAATTATAAATTTATTATCATACATATACATAAATTAGCTACTAGAAATGAAAATTTTATTTTTGTCATTTTCCTTTTAACTCATGTTATAAACTTGGCCCAATAAGACTATAAAAAATTCATCATTCAACAAAAGTATTAATCTGATAGAAAGAAATACAAATAAATAAGTAAAAGTTATATAAAAAAGATGAAAGGTAACTATTGAAAAATATGAAAAATATAAAGAAAAAATTTAGTAAAGTTGTTAACTAATTAAAATATCCTATGCCATAAAATGAGGTGAAAAGGAATATTTTTCCTCCAATTTCACAAATAAACCAATATATCTAATCCTCACAGCTAAAAAGAGGTGAAGATATATATTTTTTTCATTTTCTTATAAGCATGATATTAGATTACCTATAACTAATATACATTTTAACATTATTATCTCTTTTTTAAATGAACCTATTTATTTTATTTTATTTATTTTATGGCTTATACCATTGTTATGTTATTAGAATCATCATATTTATAATTAATCCCCATTTGGAGATGGGGAGAAGAGGATAAAATGTTTTTCAACTTTTCTTTTTTTAGATATTTGAGCAACCCAACTAATTTTACGTTTATTTTTTTTTCTTATTTTCATATAAATAGTTTATCTTAAATTTTTTATTTTCATCATTATTTTTTATCATATTTTTTATTTTTTTCTCACATATAATATACATACGTATATATATATTTTCATTTCTTTTCCACGTTGACGAACGAACCTTTTTCGCATTTCCTTATCTCCAACCGAACACGCCAACGGAGCATTGCAGCTGGCCCAGTGGCTTAGCGGGCATATTTCTCGCGAAATAGCCGGGAAATGAAAATTCAAACACCTGGCTTCAACATCAGCCGTATATATCGTATCGCGAAACTCGCAGTCTCCTCTCGCGTTCGCTTCCAAGTCCAAACCCATCCCTTCTCTCTGACTCTCACGTCGACTTCCAAAATATCGGCCGATTCCCCACCACGAATCGGCGCCCGCTTGTTTCCAGCCCTAGCTCTTTTCCTCCTCCATTTCTGGGTTTACTTGCATAGAGGATTCGTCAGTTTTAGGGTTTTGCAAGCATCTTCTTAACTTATAGGGTTTCGATCTGCTCAGCTGAGCCGCCAAGGTTGGGTGCAAATTGGACTTTCTCAGATAACGGAAAATTGGGAGTTTGATGGGCGTTTGAGGTGTTTGGTCAGCTGCCGAGGAGGGGAAGAAGATGTTTTACTCGCAATTTATATTGGCTAAGAAAGGCCCTCTTGGGACGATATGGATAGCGGCACATTTGGAGAGGAAGCTGAGAAAGAATCAGGTCGCCGACACTGATATTGGCATCTCTGTAGGTTAGTATCGTTTTATTGGTTTGAATTGCGCTGTTTTTTTGTTTGGAATATATGCATTTCATTCTTTCCTGTTCTTATTTTGACACCTGAAGTAGGTAATTTGAATTTCACTTCTTCAAAATTGTAATGAAATGCCTGTCGGGTGAGGATTGGTTTATGCGGGTGTTCTTTCTGAATTGAGCTTCTTATTCAAAGTTGATTTTTTTTTTATTTTTTCCTCTTTTCTGGAAGTTCAGGAGCCCTAAATTACACTCTTATTCTGGGAAAAAAAACTACAGTACCATGAGTTGGAGCGGAATTGGTAGCCCGCCGACACCCCCGCCCCGCTCGCCCCCCCCCCGCCCACCCCATCCCACCCCCCCTCTATCCTGGGTTCACTGCGGGTGTGAACTTAAACCATGTTAAATTGTGGATCATACAGCTGAATGGGAACATATGACATCAAAAGTTATTTCATCTTGACAGAATAGTCTACAGTGCCATTAGGGTGGAAATGAGCTGGGCTGAAGCATATCCAACCTCAGCCCATGATTTAATGATTTGCACTAGATCTCTGATAAAAACATGACTGTCTGGTAATTAGAATAAGGCACCATGCCAGGTTCGTTTGTCAAGTCTCTAGGTCTGAGTGAGCTTATGTCAGCTTGATTAGTTATTGGGTGCCTAGGTGGTGGGTCTACCTGTGGTTCTCCCATGACATCTATCCAAAACTCAGCGCAAAGCAGGCTGGCCTGTTGCCAAGCAAAACCAGCAAGTCTTGTTTTCTATTGCAAGGCAGATGAACATGCACAACTGCTGAGGCAAATATTGTCAAGAATATTCACAAAATTCACATCTTGTCATCATATGGCTTATGTGTCAGCCTCACACCACTTGATTTTTATCACTATTGATCTTGAGTCCTAAGACTGTGTAGGAGAACGTTTGTTGTTTTGGCATTTATTGGACTGGTTTGTTGGTATTGAAACCACAGGAGATGCTAAGAGATGATGACCATGATAGCTTGTCTTTAACTGCATAGCTCAGTTGGCGGATGCAGAAATGTTGTTAATTTAGCTGTCCGTGTTATACTTGCCTTTCAAATGAAAAGAGAAAAATGATATCCACTAGGCACAGCATATGATGTTCTAATTAGCAAAATGAAGTGCCTGCTGTCAACCCCATAAATCAGCTCTAGTAACTACTAATTAGAGATCACATATAATGTTGTTTGTTTTCCTGGGTGGTCAGGGAGAGAGCAAGAGAGAGCGAGTGGAAGCAGTGAAGAGAGCTTTGGATGTGATAAATGCATTTTGTATGATATAGCTAATATTTTTTGTAAATATTTAGGATTACCTTACGAATGAGCCCCACGTGGAATCTCAACACAATCCAAACCATATTTATGTTTTTGGTTATTGCTACTTTATGTAGCTAATGGCTATAAAAAGCTGTGCTATAAGCTTTGAAAGTTAATGGAGTTTTCTCCAAATTTTGGATTTGGGATGCAAATGTGATTGCTCTAGTTCGTAATAACCAAAAGTGAGCTGAGATTGCAATAGGACCTGGAAGGTCTTTTGTGCAAGTGATGGGGACGTATTACAAGAATTATAGGCCTCAAATCAGATTCTAATGGGAAAAGAAAAAAAGACAGAATGGAGTAATGTTTTTGGTGATTGGAGGTATATAAAATGCATGTATGTATCAGGTCAGTGCTACTACAGTCGGACCCCAAAAGTGCTAGTTGCTGGTGAAAAAGTAGATGGTTAATAGGGTTTATTTACTGTTGTGGGTTGGTAATTTATGATTTATCTGTTGTTTTTATATAGATTCAGTGTACTTGATATTCTGATCTGACTATTTTTGGTTATGGTTAGTCCTCCTGCTGAATAGTTCAGATGTCCCTTATCTGCTATGTTTGCATCTGGTGTTATCATCCACTATGTAAGATTTATAAAATTATTGGACTGATAATGTTGAAAATTGAGTAAGCAGTTGCTATTGTCAATTGACTGAAATGAAGTGACTAATATCCTTTAGAAAATGCTGTGGTTAACTCTGTATTGTCAACTGATGAAAGCGACAGTATAATTTTTTCTGGTACTGACTGATTTCATGTATGCTGTCACGCTCTATCCCAGGCATTGTCTCTGTATTGTCAATACTTGTCTTTGATGAGGAAACACCTTGTTGGCATTTCATGTGTTGCAGATTCAATTCTTTTCCCAGAAGTACCAATTGCTCTGCGGTTATCTAGCCATCTTCTGCTTGGTGTGGTGAGGATATACTCCCGAAAGGTGAATTACCTTTTCGATGATTGCAGCGAGGCACTGCTTAAGATAAAACAAGCTTTTCGGTCAACTGCAGTTGATCTCCCACCAGAAGAATCCACTGCACCATATCATTCCATTACTCTTCCAGAGACATTTGATCTTGATGACTTTGAACTCCCAGATAGTGCCTTATTTCATGGGTTGGTTCTAAATCTACTGAGCTTTCTTTTATACATATAAATTAGAGGTGTGCTTATCACTGCATTTGTCCCACTTCTTTTGTTAACCGGCAACACATACACATATGCTACAGGAATTTTGTTGATCACCATATCAGTACAAGAGACCAAATCACACTTCAGGACACTATGGATGGAATGGTGTACTCAACATCTCAATTCGGCCTAGATGGTTGGTAGTTATTTTGCCTTGACTTGTATGGTTTAATATAAGTCTCGAGCTCCTAATCTGGTGGTGGACTTTATCTGAAAATAACTGCTGTGTTTATTTTGCTAATTTTCTCTCTTTTGCAGAACGATTTGGTGATGGAGATGCTTTGCAGATTGGATTAGATCTTGATGAGGTAAGCTTACTTTATGGATTTTTTTTTTCTTCAGGAAGTAGCCTTCATTCTTTGTTACATTTCCCTTTTCTTCATGCAAATCTTAATTTTTTATCTGGCATTTGTCAAGATGCAAATATAATTCCATAAGTGATTGTTAAGCCCACCAAAAAGAAAAAACTAAATGCCATTAACTGCTTTTTTCTCTTGCCGAATGCTATTGATTATTTATATTTATATATAGCCTTTTGCACATACAAACCTGATGGTTATGGGATTTTTAATTTCACTAATAGATAATTTGCCTTCTCATTAAGCTATTTGGTTCTGTTTCATCTATTGCATGAGCATAAGTTGTGACACAAGTATTCCACATGAAAGGGTTTAAGTCACAAGTCCGTTAGTTTCATTGTCTGATTTGCTTCGTGGCTGAGCATCTTACTCTCAAGATGACAAATGCTTCTCTACATTGCCTATATACCCACTGGAGTTACTTCCACCTGACGGGTCACAAGTATGTTAGTTTCATTGTCTTATTTGCTTCATGGGCAATTATCTCACTTCTAAGAAGAAAAATGCTCAGCTATATTGCCTATATACCTGTTGGAGTTATTTCCACACGTGCATCAAGTACAATGCCTTGTTTGGCCTTTTTGAAAAATAATTCAGGATTTATGTTGTTGGTCACATTATTGTTACACCTAAGAAATGAAATAAAAATCTAAATGCACCTGGTATGCTTGTCCTTGTCTTTGGAATACTGTGATTTTTAATGATTCTTTAACTATTATAAGGCCAATTAGATCAAGTCATTGGATGGCATGTAAAGATTGGAGTTGGGGCTGATTAAACTAACAGTGTACGTGCCTCATAAGACCTGAATGAGTGTTGGATTATCATGTATTATGAGATTGATGTTAACACAAAGCTATTTACTTGATGGAAAGGTGATCTTGTAGCTGTTCAACCAACATGGCTTTTTGTTGTCATAGACCTGATAGGTATTTAGAGCAAAGTATGTAGCGATGTTTTTCTGTAACAGTTCTGGAATTTATTCTGCTATATATTGAGATTTTTTGTGGCTTATACTATGAACAATTTTCTTCTCTAATTCCAGTCTCATTTCTTGGCTTGGTTGCATTTAGGAGTTATTGTTGGATAAGACATCCTCACCCCAGAATGCTTCAATTCCATTTGACTCGAAAGATGAGTAAGATTTCTTGTTCCATCTCTTATCTTATTCATGTTTGGATCAACTTACCTCTCAAAAGAAGAGGAGGATGAGGAGAAGAAGAAAGGTTTAACTTGGATTTTAGGAATTGGTAGCAGTTGCAAACAGCCACACCCATTTTACAATCCCTTCACATGATCAAAACATGTTTCCAATTTCTATTGCATTATTACCTGATGATGCTTCTTCTGAATTCCCTTGCACCCATTACTTCTCAGTTCTGCCCTTGACTTTCTACCTTCAATCTCAACATCCACAATTTTCACTATACAGCTTGTGAACTTGTTTTTCTGTAATTAACCTACACTTTGTCCTATAAAGCGCTACTAATCTTATCACCATCTTATGAAATTTACTTTTCAATTTTGTTACTTGATCTCATGACACAACTCTGGAAATGCATCTTTTCTATATCCACACAATTTTAATTGTGAGAATAGTCTTCCAACCTCTCTGCTTTCCTGAATTTCCAGCTCGGATATTGATGGTGGTCATCTTTGGATCTGTCCTGGTTGGTGTTCTTGACCAATTCCTCCACTCCGCTTGACTCCATTGTTACCAAATGCCCAACCCTTATAATCCATCTTTCAACTAATTTTGAAATGCTAGATTCTAACTCATCCATATTTGTTCCAGCTTTTTATTTACCATTTTCCTTGTATTCCAATCAAATTTGTGTCATTTGGAAAGAACACAACAACAGATGAATCATCAAAATTCTGTTTAAGCACTTCTGCATAAAGCCTCAAAGCTTTTGCTGCATGAATATGTCCAGCTCCTGCTTTAAGGCTGATGTTTAACCAAAGCGTTAATAAGTTAAACTACTTTCTATTCATGATGGCTTTTTAAGTTTAAGATTTGATGTTGCTTGTTTTGCATTTTATGCTGACTCTACTACCATCGTCATGGTAACTTGAGCTGTTTTTGTTTCTAGCATGGATCCTCAAACATCCAGCCAACAAGTGGGCCTAATGGACGTTGATGGCAATGAAAATTCACAAGTCATCCCAGAATTCCTTTCCAGTGGTTGTGGTGATGATGTTCAAACTCCAGATCCAAATGAAGAGTTTCCCCATGAACCTATTGATGGTCCAGATGTTATGGATGTTGAGAAATGTAATGTCACTCAAGCTCGAGTTCCATCCTTGGATTTGCCTGAGTCTGCTCAGGCACCATCTACTCCTTTACTGACAGAAGAGGCACTTCCTGCCAATGTTCAAGGAGCTTCTACTCTCTTGAGGAAAGATCCACTGGATAATGATGCTGAGAGCCTTATAACTGATGTTTCTGGCTCGTCTCCCATAGAACCTGTAGATCCTCTCTCAACAAAATCACTATCAAGTGGGAAGCCAGGTAATTCAGTGAAGGAGCTAGATTTTGATATTTTTCATATATGTCATTTGGAATCTACTGTTATTTAACAGGTCTCAAACTGATATTAACTCAGTACAAAATGCAGAAAGTGATGCTCCACCAAACAAGCTTCCATTGGAATGTGGAGAAGATAGGACAGGGATTTTGCAGAATGGAGATATCTGTGTTCAGAATCCTCCTATTGACCAAGGTGTTGAAAATCCTCCTGTTGGCCAAGCACTTAATAATGCAGAGGATGTTGTTCCTCTAACTGATTTAGGTTCCACCGGTCCATCAGATCTTGAAAATATTGAACCTAGGGATTGCTCCATGATTGACATTGTTTCCAACAATGAGCCAATAAAGGAGGCAGAAAATGCTGTTAGGGTGACAGGTGAGAGGGACAAGAGTTTATTTATAACTTGATTCTCTTCTCATGGGGATATTATGATTGTTGAAGCTCAAGACTGTTTACTTCTCTTTCTTACTCATTTTGCAATTTCCAGGTGATGATTGCTGTTCTCCCAATGCTTCCACTGTGAACTTAGAGGTGCCACAAATGCCAGAAACCATGCTATCCGAAATTAGTGTGTATAATAATGAGTCCAATGAACACTTGACTACTGATCTGGCCTCAAATGATATTCAATTAGGATCCTCAAAATGGTCGGCTAGTTCTGACATTCCAGAACCTGAAAAATTCCTTTTAGCCCCAGCAGCGAATTCTGATTTACCTAGTAATTTAGAAGTGCAAACCAATGACAAAGAAGCTGATGTTGAAGGCAGGGGAGATCTTGACAGATCTAGAAGTCTTTCTAGAAAAAGACACAGCTTAATGGATAGTTCACCATTTCAGCAAAATGGCGATTCATCTCAATTTTCTGGGTTGCTCGGATCTAAAACAAGTACAGATTACATTCCTGATGACGATGATATATTGGCATCCATCTTAGGTACTGAACTGTTTCTTTGGAGATGTGTTTGATAGTTATTTACACATGTTTTGAATACTTGTTGACTGTCACCTTTATGTAATTTGCAATCGTGGCCAGCTTAGTGACCTATTTATGAGTCAAAATTATCTTGTCTTTCCAGTTGGAAGGAGGACTCCAGTCTTGAAAATGATCTCCACTCCTCCAGAAGTAGCAACTTCAAAACGCCGCAGGTTGGCATCAAGGGTTAGTGCAACCAAGAGGAAGGTGCTTTCAGATGACACCTTGGTGTTACATGGCGAGTATGTCTCCTTTCATGTTTTGTCTGTTCTGTTACTTTTTTGAAACTCAATTCGTTTGCTTTAGTGATATATCAGGTGGAATGCATTTGGACTCTCACATGCATGCTCTCTCTGTCTCTCTCTCTCTAACCCTCTCAATTTTCTTTTTTTCCCATTTCTATATTTACTTTTGATTTTGCTATTTTATTACCTTCTGGTGTGTTGTACCATTTTGCTCATGAAGGTAATCATGTGAGGGTGTTCAGAATATTGTTTGCTCTTCCATGTTGCTTATTCTCTGTATTGTGTCTCCAGTGTTATTCGGCAACAATTGACAAATACCGAAGAAATACGCCGCTTACGACGAAAGGCTCCTTGTACACGTCTTGATATTTGGATGATTCAAAAATATTTATTAGAAGAAGAAATTTTCAGTGAACCCTTGTCTACTGGTGAGCTAGTTATGCAAGTTTTCCTCTGAATTCCTGAACAATCAGTTTCCTTTGTGTCTTTCGCGCGCGTGTGTGTGTATGTGTGTGTGTGTTTGTTATGCAGTTGTACCACGATGTTCATCATGTTTTCTTTGGATTATGGCAGTCATGAAAATGCAAATATGCACTAATTTGGTTCATTTGGCTGCACTTAATCATGTGAATCAGCTGTTGTTTTAGTTTCTTCTGGACTGGCTGTTCTGATATTCATGCTTCTGGCTTTTAAGGAACGTCTTGCATTTAACAAACTCTTATGGAGTCACTAAATTTTTCCAGCATTAAATTTTCATTGTTATAGTATAGGCAGTCCCTCACATGGCCCCTTGCTGAAATCATGGAGAAGATGCGGGATTTGCTGGATTTTTGCTTGCACCTCAAGTAAAGCCAATGTTGTTGCAATGGTCCTGCTAGAGTAGAGACCTCTAGGTCAACCCTTGTGGCGGAAGATTTCAGATGAACCTGCTGGCATAATATGAGTGCGAATTTATGATTACAGATGAACCTGCTGGCGTAATATGAGTGCAAATTTATGATTACAGATGAACC
>JAYJMB010010598.1:0-49040 GCA_036873735.1 Pouteria campechiana
ATAAACTTACCAAACTTCACTCATTACTATACCTGAATTATTAATACGGTCTTATACCAAAATTCAAGGGCTTACATCCATCTTTCATCTTCCAAATTTTTTATAGATTAAAGTAGATATAATGAAAAAGGAGATTGGAAACTTCTTTTATGGCCAAATGATTTTTATATATGAAAATTTTTTGTATTGGCATAAGCGAAGATGAAGTGAGAGCAGAGATGAAAATGTTTAAAACTCATTATATGCTATTTGTCCCACCATGTATGAGGATGCATTGGCTTATGAACTGATATAAGAAATCTTAGACAAGTCAAAGACAAATTAATAAGGGACAAAAACACTTGGCACTCATATACCACTTGCATTATTATTTTAACTAAATTGAGTGCAAGAAATCTAAGAAAGAAGAGAATATACTCCTAAAGAAGAAGAAAGAGAAATGAGACTTGGTTTGAAGAAATAAATTAAAGATATGATGAAATACCAAGTACGACATCCAATTCAAATATCCACAACATATGTGTCATTATCTGTATCTAAAGTTTCAGTTGTATAATTTTCCTTTTATTTGTAAAATTTTATTTATGCATTCCCTTTTATTTGAATTTAATCTCTAAATTACTTATACTCTTTTGTTAATAAGAAATTAGAATTTATGCTTAGTTCTTTAACAGCTTTTACTCACATGTTTGTACAAATTTATACTTTAAATTTATATTATTCATTCATTTGTATATTAATAGAATTTAGAATTCACATTCTTTTTATTTATTGACTCATAAATATAGAGCTTGATTAAAAAATAAATCTTACTTTGAAAACACAAACTAGGCCCTAGAAACAACTCAAAAATAAATAAACGACTTATAACTAGGGATTGGTAATGGAGTAAATAAACCCCTGAAATACAAGAAATAAAAATCACACATAATTTTTTTTATCTATTTATATAACTAGATACAAACTAATATAATAATTTTTATTTAAATTTTGAACATATCTTTAACATACACATAACCTAGGAATTCTCTCTGGATAGATAAATCTATTAATAAGATAAAATAAAATTGTTTAACAAGAAGATAAAATAATATTCAAACAACAAATTAATCAAAGATAAAAACATCTAAAAGACATTTAAACTTAAAATATACTAAAATTATAAAAGCAAAATTGAATGATCAAAGCTCAAAATCATTATAGGTAAGATCGTGTTGATCTAGCATATAAAGTCAACTGCCATTCCTAATTTTGCTAATTTAGATGACTCATTGATTAATTGAAGCAGAACATTCACCCTATTCACTCATGAAAATTGCTTTAATTAAACAACTTGATTCTCTACATACTATTGGATAAAATGATACTTTGCATTAATATATAAGAATACATGTTTACATCTATATGAGTCTACTAATGAAGAGAAAGTGCAAGATTTCCTTAAGTATTGCAGGAAAGCTTGAGATGAGCACTAAAAAAGAATGATGAACAATGAAAAATTAAAACCTTCTTCTCAGCTTGTAAATCCAAGTAAATGAGCAAATAAGTTTAAGTTTTGAATGTAAAGAAAGGACTGAAAAAGTCTAGATTACATCATGAATAATATCAAATCTCAGAGGAAGGACTATTACCCTCAAATAGCAGAAGCTGAATGAATAATCAAGACCAACAACAACACTTATGAGCTCAAATGAGATATCTACAAAGGATGCGTCAAAAGAGATAAGTTGTCAAATTTAATTATATATTTTTTATTGCTATATACTCTAGATACCTCTAAATGAACTGTATTGGATTAAGTCAAGTTTTACTATTTTAAGCTAAATCATGTTTAAAATCTTAATAAGCCATAAATTGATCACAACTCTAAAATCATTATAGTCGTAAGGTATAGTCAATCTTATTTGGGAAACTTCACAGTTTAAGGTCTCGAATAGGAATTCCATTCCCAATCATTCCTTCTGTAATAATATTAATAGGCTTGATCTCTTATAAAGAACCAGAATTAAAAGGTAAAAACTCATAAAGATAACCATCATGGCATACAACAAAACATCTAATAAAATTCCATGAACATTTAAACATCCAAAAACTTCCACCAATAACTTCAGAACATTTAACAAAGAAAATTAAAGATAGTTACTCTTTTAAAACTTCAATAACTACTAATAATTATGTAGTCTTATCTTGAGTTTCAGACCATTACTTCTCTAAAGCCTTAATCCTATCCATAAGCTATACACTGTCAGTCAAAAGAAGATCTGTAGAGACATTTATTTTCTTAGTAGACTTTAATTCCCTTTTTAACTATCTCATCTCTTCTTCCAAAAAGTAAACTTGACTATTTCCTTCACTTATCTCTCACTCCATTGTTGCTTGAACATTAACCTTATACACTGTCTGTCTAACTAAATATCATAAAATGCATGGGTTACAACAAATTCTAAGAAGACACATAAAATTTTATAGAAGTAATCATCTAATTGATAGCTTAAATAGAATTAGATCTTCAAATTTTAGAGATCCAAATAGGACAAATTAGGATCATGCATTATCACTATTAAACAAAGATGAATAAAAGATACACATTCAATATTTAACAAACTAAAAGAATGATTTTATAAACAACATAAATCACTAAACTTAAATTTTCATAAAAAAAAACCAAAACATGTAAAATCACAAATGTGAGTTTAAAGAGTTGTAATATTACATAATAAGTTCAGATTAAAAAGTAAAAATATTAATTATCTAAAACATCCATAATTACTTTCAACTCTTTAACTCTTTGGTGAACTTTGGCTAACTCTGTCTCCAAATCTTTAATATGTTCTACAGCCTCCATATAAGCCATAGAGTTCTTAGTTAAGAGATGATTAAAATAAAGATTATTAATACTAACTTTAGCTAAATCAACCTTTAGCTGTTTAATCTTATCCTGAAGAACCAGACATTTCTCTACAATCTTAAAAATAACATCATCTTTCTCACCTTGGATAAATTTTATAGAAGAACTAGAAGAAACCATAATTGCCTTGGTAAGCAATTAAGGGTCATCTCTTCTCTCATCTCTCTGCACAAGAAAAGAGAAAGATCAACGCTTCTTCACTTCCCAAGTAATCATTCAACTCCACCATTAATATCTCCAACCTTTGCCCTTGATAATAATGACAAACAAACATTAAGTAAAAGGAGATGCACATTAATAGTAAACCATGCATTTTCACTACATAAATCCACTCTATTTACATTCGGCATATTAATATGATTTTGATGATTAATACATGTTCAATTAAAGTATAATTATTGTTCTTTATAAACATGCCTCTTACAATAATAAAAATGTTTCATTACCCTAAATGCTTAAAAGATGTTTACTTATCATAATTAATCTGGTCATTAATCATTTCATGAAAAAGAAAATTGAGTAATAAATTATAACCAAAAAGGGGAGAGAAAATCATCCTAAGATTCAATAAAATAGGGAGAGAAGAATTTAAAGAAAGATAAAAGATAAATATAATTAAGGAAGATAAATATTAGAGAACTAGAATTAAAAGTGAGAAAGTAATAAGCTTGAAAAATCTTTTTGATTAACAAAAAGGGGGATAGAAATGTATGAGAAACTTCTGAGAGTAATGATTAAATTAGGATAGTGATAAAAGAATCAAATCCATAGGATTATAAGAAACTAATATTTAGGGGGAGTTTTATTAATAAATATAAACTTCTAATCATAAATCTTCAAGGTTTTGTCATCATCAAAAAGGGGGAGAATGTTGGGATTAGATATGATTTTGACAATAACAAAGCTTATGTTAAAATAAGAAATATGTACACTTAAATCTCTAATGATCATATATATGATTATGAATTAATAAATATTAATTAACATAAACACATAACCATGAATGATTACGCAAGCATACATTCCTTACTTTATGGTGCGCACTTTACAAAATGTTACAATTATATGAGGATTGATACATTCTGATATTATATGTGAGAGCTAATAATGTAGCAAGTGCAGAAATGCTCAAGTGCAGGATAATGATCTTATGCAATAAACCGCCACAGCTATTTGCTACATTCTAAAATGAGCTAAACTGATGAAAATAGTGGAAAAAGAAGAAAAAAAAGAAAAAGATAAGTGATAAAGAAAGGTTGCAATTATCTAAAAGAAGCTTCCATGAACAAAAGCATGGGAGAAAAATAAGGCTTCAAAGATGTGCTATAACAAGTTTATGTTATCTATCAACCTCAATGAGAAAATGTCAATAAACAAATGTGAAACAAGAAATTAAAGAAGAAGCCATGATCAAAATGCTTAAATTGTATTCAAGAAATTCAGATCACTTATATTTAATCTGATCAAAGTCTATCCAAGACAAAGTGCGAAGATGAAGAAGCAACTCAATGGCTTGACAGACAAATGAAGAAAGACAAAGAAGTAGCCACTTAGATGACCATGCATGAGAAAAGAGACTTTGTTTGAACAATAAAGTTAGAAGAATAGATTCATCTGAGGATAAGAAGGCTTGATAGAAGAGAGTGCAACTTCAGTTGGGCCAAGATAGATAAACCAAGATTGAAGAACTGAGAAAGTTGCTAGAATAAACTCCTTTTGTCGCTTAAAGTGTGCAGAAAAGCTAAAGAACTTTGCTTCATCTTCTGATCAAAAGATCGTCTATCACAATAGATGAAGTATCGGCCAAAGCAGAAGATGATGTAGTAGCTGCACAAGAAGGATAGACAAAGCTAAATAGACAAAGAGCTACTTGGATCAAAATGAGCTACAACAGATAAAGGCACAATTTTCTACAAGCTAAGACAAAAAAATATGACTTGCAAAGTATTTTATCCAAGACAAAGCAGAACACACTTTGTCTATCGCTTACACCAGATGATTGGCACACTTCATTTGTTCGAGCAACTTGAAGTAAGCTTCATCTGGCAGCTTCAATGAACAATAAGGAACAAAAAAAGAAAATCATACTTCATCTGTTAAGTGCAAGACTGAGCAAACTTCGTCTGTCACCTCCAACAGATGATGAAGAACAAAGGAATTATATCCTACTTTGTCGGATCATATTAAGGGAACTATTTATCAATCGATCAGCTCATCTTCATCAACACCATTCAACGTTAGTATATTATCTTCAATAGACAAAGCACATATATGAAGGATTGATTAACAGATAAATCTTTTGAAGGAGTTGTGGCAGATAAGGAAATGTTTGTCTATCAATTGGTGTAACTTCATCTGCATCAAAGTTTGTCTACTACTTAAACAAACAAATCATTCTTATGGAAGTTCAATTGACAGACAAACCTTTGAAGAATTCATCTACAACTTATGATAAACAAATGTAGACAAAGAGAGACTGTGACTTGTTAAAGGAATATTGATTTATGTGACTACACATACAAATGACATTTGCCTCAAGCTGTCATTATGCGGACATACATCAATCACCATTTTTGGCAATAAGTGGCGCTGTAAGTTTTTCAAAGTTGTGATGAGTTAAACAAGGAATGCATTTATCACAGCTCATCCTCCTCTCTGAATGATGATGCAATAGCTTGAGACAAATTAGAAAGACCTGAATTTCAATGGTAGAAAACTCAAACAGTCTTATTCATTTAATGCTGCTCTTGTTTCTGCATTCGATGGATCCCATCTTCTTCAACGGTCAAGATTTTAAAGAAGCTATTTAAGAAGAAGAAGCGAGATGATTCGAAGGTGGTAGAGGAACCCATTTCAAATGTGCTCAACTTTATCCAAATCCCTCCATCCATGGCTAAGAGCTTAAACCATCATCTATTCTTTATGAGCTTTAGTCTGCAAATCTTTATGACCATTGTTTTTAGATTTTGAGAAGATCTTTTTATATTGTTAGAGCTGAAAGAGAGATCATATCTTCCCTTGTGCTTAAATGTGTAATAGTTTTCTAGTTAATCTGAAAACCAAAGAGTTTATGGTAAACTTAATAAACAACATTGTAATGGGTTGTTGGTGATCTCTAGAAAACCATCAAGTTTGTTGGTGAGCTTAAAACCTTGTGAGTTAGTAGTGAGCCCAAAAAAACTATCAAGTTTTCTTGTGATCTTTGAAATGAGTGAGTTTCTTGGTGAGCTCGTGAAACCAGAGGAAGTGTTAGGAACACTTGTTTATGCTCCCTGGAGCTGGAATCCAGAAGAAGTGTTAGGGACACTTATGTATTCCATTGTACGGGGTTTAATTAAATCCAAGATACAAAGAGTTAGTGTCTGGGAAGAGTGGATGTAGGGACGGGGTCCTAAACCACTATTAAAATTATTTTATCTGTGTGTGTGTTTATTCTATTTCTCTATATTTTACTAATTTATTATTCATCTTACCCCACACCATACACAAATACAAAAAGAAAAAAATGATCCAACTAGGGTTAAGCAAAGAATTTTTATTTATCCAATTCAACCCTCCTATCTTGGGTTAAGCCATCCTATGGGACTCTACAAGGACCACCTCAAGTGCCCTCTAATATTTTTTCTGTCTTGTAGGATTCTAGGCAGAATCTTCTCAAGAGTAACATCAGTATTCCATTTGGAGATGACCCAAACATTGGCATTGTCTGTGGAATGAAGAATTTTTTTTAGAAAAAACAGAAAAAGCCAATCACATGTTATCCAAGCGATAAAGCATAATCCCTCATGCACTGTGGCTTCATCACCTCTAGAGTTATTGGATAGCTACTACCATTGTCATGATAATTTCTCAGGTGAATTCTAAGTGGGAAATGGTTTTCAATACATATTTTTTAATGTCCTCAGCGCATTAGACTTTTTAGATTTTCAATTCCCGCTATATACATATGGCAATTTGGATCCGATCATAGAGATGGGCTATAGAGATTCCAGCAAATTAAAGCCATATGTTTTTACATTTAAGTATTTAGAATTTTCCAACCAACATCCATGACTTGTTATAGATAATATGCAAATTGATTTGCCTTATTTATCCAAGACATCGGATCTCCTCTAGAGTAGATCGGGAAATTAAGTCTAGATATCAAAATACAAGATTTTCTTTCAGATAATCTTTTAGCATATTTAAATAAGTAATATGATAAGTCTAACCCCTTTTCTAAGCTTTATTTTGATGATGAATGAGATCAAATAACTTAGTTTTGATGATGAACAAACAAAGTTTTGATGATAAACAAACAAGTGAGTGAAGAATCAAGGTACTAATAAATAACTTTCTAAGTGTTGCAACATTAGTATCAAAAATAGATTTAGGAAAGTATTAAAAGAATACTCAAATAAAAAGATATTCAAAAGACATGTGAAAGTATTTTAGAACTTCTTCTTAAGTTGAGCATCAAAATGTCAAAGGTCAGGAAGAAATCAGACTTAATAAAAAACAATCAGATGCAACTCAGAACCAAACCAGAAATGACCTAGAACTTCTTTAGAAGCAAAATAAAAAATAAGAAGAACCACAGAAGATGAGTTAGCTATACAGAAATGTGACAGAAGAAATCTAGCATTGCACAGAAGCTAGATAGAACAATGATAGAATACACAGAAGTCAGAAGCAATGCTATTAAGCATAGAAGCATATTAGAAGCAATATTAAGATGCACATAAGCAACTCAAAAGGACTATTTTACTATACAAAAGCAACTCAGAAGCAAAAAGCATTACACAAAAGTAATAAAGAATTTGTCAAAGTACACAGAAGTGGTGCAAAAATCATATAAAATAAGTCAAAAGAAATATTAGAGACATGATTGATTCAATATGATTTCATAAAGAGATATAGAAGTAAGGTTCAAGCTTCATAAATGAACTAGAAGATACATAGAAGTTGTTTAGAAGACACATAGATCACCATTGAAGAATTAGCCAATGGACAAAAATCCTTAAGAGGAAACTGCTAAAAATTTACTAACTACAAAAGTACCACAGAACCACTTTAGAACTTTTATTAAGGCATAAACTAAAGCATAGAAGTTCTGAGCACTCTACTCAGAATCTCTAAATTCCGACAACATGTAGAAGTCATCACAAACTTGCCTAACTTGTTTGAAAATGATGCCAAAGGTTGCAACGGTTAAAAATTCAAATCCTATATAAAGACAATTAAGAAAATAACTACAATAATGAAGAGATTATACTGAAAATCATTATGTTAGAAAAGAGCATTCATAGCTTTCCATCATTCAACACCATTTGCTACGTCACTGCCAAAGCTTGCTAAACTTCAACATTAGATTTACATTAACTTCAAAAGGAGTTTGAATCCGATCTCATTGCTTACTTTACTCTTTTATTTAAGCTTTAGCATTCATATATATTAGCCTAAAATAAGAGGCATTATTATCATAGAGTTTATATTGGTAAACCAGTGAGTTAGTTGGTAAGCTCTATAAAACCAACTATTTTTAAGAGTTTCTGGTGAAGTTGGAAAACCAATAAGTTAGTTGGTAAGCTTGAAAACCAACTTATAAAGAGTTTTTGGTGAACCTAAAAAACTAGTGAGTTGTTAATAAGTTTGTAAAACCAATAAGTGTTATAGTGGAACCTGAGTTCAGTAAATGAGACTAACTTAGTGAAGTAGAGTAGGAACCCAGGAAGGGCTGGACCATTATAAAAATACTGTGTATATGCTGCAAGTCATTCTCTTTCTCAGTTTAAGCATACGTAGTTATTAATTGGCCAAAATTTTTAGAAGTTTAATTCAACAACCCCCCTCCCCCTCGCCTTGAGGTACCAGTTAGTAAGGGACCAATAAGTGGTATCAAAGCAGGTTTCACTAGTTAATCCTTGAACACTAGTATATTAACTTATGAAGAGACATCAAATGGCCAATATGTTTCACAACACATCTGCAAAAGGGCAATCTACTTCCAAACTCCCACTTTGATGGAACCAATTATGGGTATTAGAAGATAAGAATGCAAAACTTCTTAACTATCACAAATTATCAATTATGACTTATAGTTAAGAATGGTAAGAATCTCATAAACACAGAAGACAAATACACTCCATAAGATATACAAGCAATATAACATGATGCTAAGGCAAAGAACTGCCTCTACTGGGCTTTAACCACTTTTGAGTTTGAAAAGATTTCTGCATGTGACCTAGCCAAAGAAATCTTGGATAAGCTTCGGGTATCATATGAAAGTACAAATAAGGTAAAAGAAATTAAAATAAATATTCTAGTACAGGAATATAAAGCCTTCTCCATGAAAGAATCAGAAAACATCTCTGAAATGTTTGGAAGGTTTCAGAAAATCAACAATGGACTAAAGAGCTTGGAAGAGAAATACAAAGAGCAAAAGTTAGTCAAGAAAATATTAAGATCTCTAACTAGATTTTGGATGCCTAAGGTAACTGCTATATAGGAATCAAAGGATCTAAGTCAAATGAAAGTAGAACTCATGGGATCCATGAAGTCTTAATGAAACAAAAGGTTCTAGGTGAATTCAAAGGTAAGAAGATCACTCTACAAGTTGAATCAGAAAATAAAGAATCTTCAAAAGAAAACTCAGTTAGTGAAGATGATGAGGAAATGACAATGATAACCAGAAGATTCAAAAATATGATCAGAAAGAAGAAATTTTTGAAAACAACTTCAAAAGCAACAACAAAAGCAAGGAAAAGAAGGCGATTCTAATATATTACAATTGCAACAAATCTGGACACATGAGATTTGATTGTCCAAAATTAAACAAAAAGCAAGGAGACAAAAAAATGTATAGTTCTTACTTTGATAAAAAGAATACTTCTAACAATAGAAAATTTAAAAAGAAGAAGAAAGCAATGGCTATATGCAAAATGCTGGAAAGTATGATGAAAGAAAGTTCGAGTGAAGTAGAAGAAGGAAATGAAGCTCAATTTAGCTCACTCAACCCCAAAGAAAAGGATTAGGAGGAGCATCATACAGAAATAAGCTTCATGGCTATTTATAAAGATGAGGTAAATTCAAAGATTGAAACTTCTAATTTAGAAGAATTAATAGATGAATTATACTCATATTTTAAAAATTTTAAAGCTAAACATAAATAAACTAAAATAGAATTAGAAAAGACAATCTATGGATGTTCTAAGATAAAACAAGAAAATGATCAACTCAAAACCAACATTAACATAGAACTTAAGAAAACAAAAGCGGAAAATCATGCTCTTAGAAAAATATTAACTTCTACACTATTAAAACTAAAAGTAAAAAAAGTAAAGAAAACCATAGAAAGAAAACTACCAATTTTGGAAGAAAATTAGACCCCAAATAAAACCAAATTTGGGTACAAAAATTATTGCTGACATAATGAATACATCAATATTAATAGATAATTATTTAGTAGTATTTAAAAAGTAATGGGTACCAAAATATTATGCTACTAACCCACCTAGACCCATTCCTAAATGGGTACCAAAAATTATAGCATGATTTTATTGTTACAGGTATGCTTGAGAACCACAAGAAGTAGCAAATGATATATTGATATTGATTGCTCAAGACACATGATATGAGAGAAGGAGCTATTTACAGAATTAAAGGCTAAAAATAGAGGAACAATTACCTTTGAAGATAATGGAAAAGGTAGAGTGATTGAGATTAGTAAGATTAGCAAACCTCCCTGTATTATTATTTCAAATGTTTTACTAGTAGAAGGATTAAAATACAATCTACTAAGCATTAATCAATTTTGTGATAATGCATACAAGGTTGTGTTTGAACCTCATATATGTTCTGTAATAGATAGTTCAAATTCAGTTGTAATACTTGGTAAAAGATGTGAAAATGTGTACTTAGTAGATTTAAATAATATCCAAGTAAAATGTCTTATTGCAAATAATGAAGAATCCCTATTGTGGCATAGAAGACTAGGACATGCCAACAAATTCATGATTGAAAAACTATACAACATAGATCTTATAGTTGGCTTATCCAAACTAAAATTTGACCAAAACAAATTATATGATGCTTGCTTGAAAGGAAAGCAAATTAGATAATCATTCAAATCAAAGAAAGAAGTATACATAACCAAACTACTTCAATTACTACACATGGATCTCAATGGACTAATAAGAACTAGAAGTCTTGGAGGGAAACATTATGCATATGTCATTGTAGATGAATATTCTAGATTTACTCTGATAATGTTTCTTGTTCTAAAGATGAAGCTTTTTCATTTTTTGAAACATTTATCAAATGTGTACAGAATGAACAAAATTCTCATATAGTAACCATAAGAAGTGATCATGGTGGAGAATTTGAAAACCAAAAATTCACTACTTTCTATGAAGGAAATGGAATTTTACACACATTTTTTGCACCAAGAACACCTCAGCTAAATGGAGTAGCTGAAAGGAAAATCAAATCCTTGCAAGAGATGATAAGGACAATGTTGAGTGAATATGACTTACCTCAATACTTTTGGGCTAAAGCAATGAATGCTTCATGCTACATTATTAACAGAATTTATACTAGATCTGTACACAATAAAACTTCATATGAATTGTATTATGACAGAAAACCAAACATTTTTTATTTTCACACCTTTGGTTGCAAATGTTTTATTCTTAATAATGGAAAAGAAAACTGTGAAAAATTTGATAGCAAATATGATAAAGGTATTTTCCTTGATTATTCCATTGTTAACAAAGCATTTAGAGTCTACAACTTGAAAAATAAGACTATAAAGGAGTCCGTTCATGTAAAATTTGATGAAAGTACTAACCCTTTTAGAAAGATGAGTGATTTTGATGATGAGACAGGGGAACTTACCACTTCTATGGAGAAAGTAAAAATACAAGATGAAGACAAAGATTCTTCACAAACAAAAACACACAAAGATGAAGAATAAGATGATGGACCATCCATCAATGAGGTAAATGATGAAGGTAACAATACTCTTCTAAAAGATTAGAGATTCATGCATAATCATCCTGAAAATTAAGTAATTGATAATGTTATGATAAAATAAGAACTAGATCTTCATATCATCAAGTATGTGATAACTTTGCTTTTATTTCTCAAATTGAACCAACTTGCATAAATGAAGCTTTAGAAGATGAGAATTGGATAATAGCTATATGGAAACTTGTTCTAAGACCTAATCATCAATCAATAATAGGAACTAAATGGATTTTTAGGAACAAATTAAATGAATCTGGAATAGTAATAAGAAATAAAGCAAGACTAGTTGCAAAAGGATACTGTCAAGAGGAAGCAACAGACTTTGAAGAATCATATGCTCCTATTGTCAAAATTGAAGCCATTAGAATATTATTAGCATTTGCATCCTTCATGAACTTCAAGATTTATCAAACAGATGTTAAAAGTGCATTTCTAAATAATTTTATAAATGAAAAAGTTTATATAGAACAACCTCCTGGGTTTGAAGATCCTTATGATTCAAATCATGTCTTCAAACTCAAGAAACCTCTCTATGGATTGAAGCAAGCTCCTAGAGTATGGTATGAGAGATTAAGTAAATTCTTAATAGAAAAAAGGTTTACAAGAGTTAAAGTAGATACTACACTCTTTATAAAGTATGACAAAAATAATATTCTAATTATTCAGATTTATGTAGATGATATTATATTTCGTGCAACTAATGATAAATTATGTCAAGAATTTTCTAAAGTAATGCAGGAAGAATTTGAGATGAGTTTAATGGGTGAGATGAACTTCTTTCTAGGACTTCAAGTAAAATAGATGAAGGAAAGAATCTTTATCCACCAAAAAAAATACACCAGGGAACTACTCAAGAAATTTTCTCTAGAAGAAGGAAAGCCACTAGCCACACCAATGAGTACATCCATCAAAATGGATAAGGATAAAAAAGGTAAATCTATTTATCAAAAAATTATACAGAAGCATGATAGAATCTCTTCTATACTTAACTGCAAGTAGACTAGACATTATGTTTAGTGTATGTATGTGTGCATGATTTCAGTTAAATCTTAAAGAATCACATCTAATTGCCATTAAAAGAATATCTAGATACTCCAAATCTTAGATTATGGTATCCAGAAGGTTCAAACTTTGAACTAGTAAGGTATTCTAACTTAGACTTTATTGGATATAAAGTAAATAGAAAAAATACCTTTGGAACTTGTCAATTTCTTGGAAGTATGATTATATCATGGTTTTCAAAGAAACAAACTTCTATAGCATTATCAACTACTAAAGCTAAATATGTAGTTGTAGGTAGTTATTGTGCACAAATTTTATAGATGAAACAACAATTGAATGATTATGGAATAACATATGTTGATACTCCTATTAGATGTGACAACAATAGTACAATAATTCTGATTACGAACCCTGTACTACATTCAAGAATTAAACACATAGAGGTAAGAAATCATTTCATTAGGGATCACATACAAATTTATGATATCTGTTTAGAATATATACCAACTGAAAATTAGTTAGCAGACATTTTTACAAAACCTCTTCCAAAACATAGATTCTACAAAATTAGAAAAGAACTCAGTGTAATAGATCCATACTCATAAAATACATATTTAGTTCTAATGTCTAAATACCTAAAAATACTTACAAATAATAAATAAGTTGATCCAAAAGTATGATAGAAGTAGCACAGAATTTTTGAATATATATTAAAGTGATTCAAAAGTAGCATAAAAACTCTGTCAAACCATTTAACGCATGTTAGAAGTCACACAAATGTTCTGTAACACTCACTCAGAACTTTTATCATATGATTCTATTGAAAATTGCACTTCTGCATGCTTAAAACCTATTCCACAGAACTTCTGAGATCATGAACACAAAAGTTCTGTTGAACTTCTATTATGCACAAAATCTTTGCCTCTCGTATTCCACATCTACACAAAGTACATAGGACATCTGAGGATATTAACTCAGAACCTCTGCATAAGCAATGTATTGCATAGAACTTCTGTTTAACCTCAACAAAAGATTTGATTCCCTTGAAACCCTAAGCTTAGAATTTTTGCATTACTATATCATTCCTTTGACTTGTTCCACAAAAAGGCGATTCAAATCCTTTTTTCTTCTGCATTTTCCCCTCCATTCACCTGCTCCCATCTCATTCACACTAGAGATTTTCCATCTCCAGACCTTCGGAGAAATTTCTTTTTCCTTCTAAGTTAAGAATTTCATCTGTTACTGCAATGGCAAGAACAAAAAGGGCTAGCATGAGAGTAGGAGTCTCTGATTCTGAAGAAAGAAGAATGACAGATGAAGAAACACCAAGTAAAAGGAGAAGAACAGAAGATTACATTCTTAAGATAATCTTTAATAGCAACTCCTCTACGATTAATAAGTTCTGTAAATAGTTTGAAGGTAGAAAGATAGTAAAAGGAAGAGCATTTGATTTCAAAGCATTTGGAGAGAATGGGCTAAATCTTGAAGTAACAAATTGGATCAGATTCCAAGGATGGGAAATTTTCATGGGCTAAAAGGATAAGTCATACACTAGACTTATTCAAGTCTTTGCTACCAATCCTTGTTATTAATTTCAACTACAACACCGAGAAGTCATGAATAGGAAAGATAGAGATAGATCTATCTTTAGAGAATATTAGAAATACCTTTAATAGTCCTGAGATAGAAAGTCAAGAGATTGATTGGTCATCAAATAGGACTAGTCTGTTTTCAGATTTAATTGAAGTAGAAATCAAAGAAAGTGTAACCTACTTACATGTTAGCCATCTGAATTTGAATCTTAAGTTAGCTCATATGTTAATTTATAACAACATATATCCCAAGATAGGAGTTACTAATCAAATTTTTGAGAACCAAGCCAAGATTTTATGGGCATTGAAGCATAAAAAGAAATTAGATTTGCTTCAAATAATAGCTGATTAGTTTTACTTGGTAAAGACTTCCACCAACTATTATCTGTGTTATGGGATGGTCATGAGCAAGATCATGAAAATAGCAAATGTGAACCTCTCCAAGGAAGATGGAGAAGAGTACATGGCAAGAGAAGAAATTAACAAAGAAACAGTGAAGAGAATTGGCTTCAAACTGACTCCACAAGGGTGGATCTCCCAAAAGCCAAGGAAAGAAGAACAAATAAAGAGAATATAAATTAGAGAAGAAGAAAGAATGCAAGAAACTATGGAAGAGCCAACAAGAGAGGAAGCCATAGAAAGGAATGAGTAAGAAACAAAAATAGAAAATAGAGAAGATAGTATAACAGTTGTACCCTCTGGACTATCTCAAACTCAAGCTGAATCCTCCATTCCTCCACCTCAATCATCCATTCCTCCACCAACACCAGCCACTTTAGTTGCCACTTAACAACAAATTCCACAGCACCTAGAGGAGAGATTATTCATGATGGAACACTTTCTGCAAATCTTAGCTCTCCAGATGAATAGATTGGATCATAACCTTTCCACTGTCATGTTTTCTATGATCCTAAGAGCTAATAAGATTAACCAGCGACTAGATTCTCTACAAGCTCTAGCAAAATTATTCAAAGGTCAAGCCTATTATTCCCATTTCACTCCACCTTAAACCCACTTCTCTCCACCTCTGACTCATTTTTCTTCACCTCCACATCATTTCTGTCCACCCAGACCAAACTCTCCAATTATAGTGATGTCATTCCCCTTCACTATCTCCACATCCTTCATCCCCTATAATTTCAGAGGTTGATCAACTTATGAGCCAACCTACTGACATCACTTCCTCCACTCCTCCAATACAGCCATCATCATCAGTTACACCAAACGGAGCCCCATCATTGCCAGGGATAATCTTACCCATTCTCATAAGGCTATTGTCATACATGAGAAGTATGCAATCATAGTACCTTTACCTAGAGTTTATTTTATTCCTCCAGGACCATCCATCTCTTTGGACTAGACTTGGATGGATCTCATTCGATCAAGAGAAGTAATTCTTAAACGAATTGAGAAAATTCCACAAGAATGGGATAACCCTCTAAATTATCCATCAAATTTCAGACCTCCTCCAAAATGTTTATATCCTCCCTCTCCACCAAAAACCCCTCCACGTCCTTCTCAAAAATCAAAAGAAGAAAGTTGTGACATTCCTCTTCGCAACTATCATCCAATCAAAAATAAATTCTGCATTGCAAGAATGTTCATAGCTCACAATCTTTTCATTCATCCTTCTACACTTCTATTTCCACAAATCATGGATCAGAATATACTTTTTAGAATCACGTTGATCCCTAATCTCCCTTTCACACCCAAGGGTCATGAAATCAATATTTGTCAATTAGCATCCTTTGAAGATGCATACACTGAGAAGCTTTTTCAGATGCTTCCAGCATCAAGACCCACTTGAACTGTGTTTTCATCTCCCTCAGGACCCTTCAATAGCATCTTAATAACTTAGGAAGAACACTTATTCTATTCTATAGCAAATTTACAAGCTATTGCTAATAATCTTCTACTCCCTTATCCTTAGCTTGCTGATCTATCTATTTCTTAGAAAATATGGATCAATTCTTCAAAACCGCCACCCACTCCAAAACCCAAAACATCACTCCATACAAAGAAAGCCAAAAAACCAACCCAAACCTCCAAAGCCAAAGACAACTAGAAAATCTCCTACTGTCCCAAAACCAAAACCACAAGCAAAACTATCACTTTCTACTCCTTATCTCAGCCATCCAATTCCAAAGAACATAAAAAGGCCCCTATTGAAAGGATAACCATGTACTATTAGGAATACACTTCAAGGATGAATACCAACATAGAAAATATCTTAAAAGGACTTCATCCAGTCTTTACTGAACTTCTAGACCCAGAATTTCCACTACTATAGAAACTCCCACTCTCTCTTTTGATAATCCACATTTCTTCCCTCTCACATACACTAGAGAAAGGAACTAACTACTATACTTAAAACTCACATCTTCTTATTCTGACTTCAGTCATTTCTTATGTGCTATCTCTGAGTATTAAATGTCTTTTCTGTTGTATTATTGAATCTCTATTATGTAATTTTTTTTACTTTTGCTATGGAATTTTTTATTATACAAAGTTCTATCTTAATTATACAATTATTTCCTCTTTACTGCATTCTTTTTTATTATGAAAAAAAGGGAGAGAAAAATAAAATAAAAAATAAAAAAGAATATGAAGCTTTTAGAGCATATACTCAGGGGGAGCACACCCATGCAGGGGGAGCCCCACTAAGAAGCATGCTGCATACATTACATATTCTAAAATATTTTTGAAAGTTTATCACTCAAATTTTTTATCTTCATCAAAAAGGGGAAGAATGATAAATCTAACCCCTTTACTAAGCTTAATTTTGATGAGAAATGAGATTAAATAACTTATTTTTGATGATGAACAAACAAGTGAGTGAAGAATTAAGGTATTAATAAATTACTTTCTAAGTGTCGCAGTATTAGTATCAAAAATAGATTAAGGAAAGTATAAAAGGAATTATTAAATAAAAAGATATTCAAAAGGCAAGTGAAAGCATTTCAAAACTTGTTTTTAAGTTAAGCATAAAAATATCAAAAGTTAGGAAGAAATCCGACTTAGTCAGAAACAATCAGACACAACTCAGAACCAAACATAAACGACCCAGAACTTCTTCAGAAGAAAAATCAAAAATAAGAAGAACCATAGAAGAAGCACAGAAGGTTGAGTTAGCTATGCAGAAACATGACAGAAGAAATCTAGCACTACACAAAAGCCAGACAGAACAAGGATAGAATATACAGAAGTAATTCAGAAGCAATGCTACTAAGCATAGAATTAAGATGCACAAAAGTAAATCAGAAATAACATAACGATGCACAAAAGTAAATCAAAAATAACATAACAATGCACAAAAGCAACTTAGAAAGATTATTCTACTATACAGAAGTAACTTAGAAGCAACACAGAAGTAAAAAGCATTACGCATAAGTAATGAAGAATCTGTTAAAGTACATAGAAGTGGTGCAAAAATCATGCAAAATCAAGTCAAAAGAAATATCAGAGACATGATCAATTCAATATGAGTTCATAAAGAGATACAGAAGTAAGGATCAAGCTTTATAAATGAACCAGAAGATACATAAAAGTTGTTTATAAGACACACAGATGACCGTTGAAGAATGAGACATTGGACAGAAACCTTAAAGAGGAAATTGCCAAAAATTTACTAACTACAAAAGTACTACAAAACCACTTCAGAAGTTCTGTTAAGGCATAAATCAAAGCACAAAAGTTCTGAGCACTCTACTCAGAATCTTTGAATTTCGAAAACGCACAGAAGTCATCACCAAACATACCTAACTTGTTTAAAAATGATGCTAAAGGTTGCAACGGCTAAAAATTCAAACCCTATATAAAGAGGATTAAGAAAATAATGACTATAACAAAGAGATTATATTGAAAATCATTGTGTTAGAAAAGAGCATTCACAACTTTCCATCATTCAACCCCATCTACTATGTCACTGCCAAAGCTTTCAGAATCTTCAACATCAGATCTACATTAACTTCAAAAGGAGTTTGAATCTAATCTCATTGCTTACTTTACTCCTTCATTTAAGCTTTAGCATTTGTATATATTAGCCTAAAATAAAAGGCATTATTATTATACACTTTACATTGGAAAACCAGTGAGTTGGTTGGTAAGCTTTATAAAACCAACTATTTGTAAGAGTTTCTGGTGAACTTGGAAAACCAGTAAGTTAGTTGGTAAGCTTGAAAACCAATATGTAAAGAGTTTCTAGTGAACCTAAAAAATCAATAAATTGTTGGTGAGTTTGTAAAACCAACAAGTGTTATAGTGGAACCTGAGTTCAGGAAAGAAGACTGACTTAGAGAAGTGGAGTAGGAACCCAAGAAGGGCCGAACCACTATAAAAATACTATGTACATGCTGCAAGTCATTCTCTTTCTCAATTTAAGCATACATAGTTATTTACTAGCCAAAATTTTTAGAAGCTCAATTCACCCCCCTCTTGAGCTACCAGTCAGTAAGGAACCAACATAATAGCATTCAGATTTAAAGAAGAAATCAATATGTTTCTACCCACTTGCATTGCGATTAGTCAGTTCGCTTAGCACTTGATCAAGATTCTGGTCTAAACATCAATCCACTACAATCTCTGCTCCAAAACATTCAAGTGCCCTTTGATTTACACTTGAAGTTCATTCTAGATCTCATACATCTTATTTTGTCATTATGATTATGGAAAGGATCTCCCTCAATAACAATCCATGATCAGAATGTATAACCTCTCATGACCAACAATGATTTCCATGGTCCATGGCCCACTAATCAGGAATTGCCTTCATGCCTTTGATAGAATCCAAAATTTAAACAAAGATTCTTAAATAATGGTTGTTCAAGCTAGCCCTTGAAGCATTGCTAATTAGGGTTATGTATATTATGAGTACTGCACTCTAATAATCCACATCCACTGTCAACTGAGGCTGATGATTTAGAAGTTTTCAAGCAATGGCTCCTCTATTCTCCATGGGCTACGTAATCAACATGTGACATTTGTGAGGAATGTGTAGCATGATCTTTGGCTTGCCAGCACATATTTTTTCAATGGATGATAGTAGCAAGTGGTGGCGGCTTCTAATAGGTGAAATAATTTAAAAGAATTCTATTAACTGCATGCTTCATGTGTATGGCCAGCAAAAGCTTGTTATCCAAGTGGATTTATCAAAGTGATGAGAAGAAGTATAAGTAGCAGTATAAGTGAGACAACATTTATATTTCTCCCTCTTGTAGAGAAGTTAATAATACAAGTGATTTGATGATGAGTCTGATGCTCTAGAACTCCTTTATGAGGTAATTAATTAAATATTTGATTAATTTACTTCAATTTCTTTAGTTGTACTATTGTCATGCTCATCTACAAAAGCTGATTTATCACCGCTATCAGTTATTATGCACAAGAGTGACATTACTATTACAATCTTAGTAATTCATTATGCAACATCTCCTACTACCTTGGCAATTAATTAAGGTCATGCTTATTATGTCCATATGATCTATGGATTTGTTTATGAGTCTGAGATAACATGGAAACTTAATGCATATGGTGGAGTTGAGTGGTCATTAGTGAAAACATCAATTCTTTGGCTTTGTGGGCGGAACTAGTATTTCTACATTGCAGGATGCATGAGAGGTGAATTTGTCATTTATAATATGGTAGATTATCATGAAAGATGAATCTAGTATTTCTAAGATTGCATTATATATTACCAAGGAGCATATTCAATGCTTCCAAGAATCTCAACATGTATTTTTAATAAATTCTTTCCTATCCTTTTACATCATTATACAACAGTTGGATAAAGCAATGAATAGATTCTCCATGAGTTATTCAAAAGAATTCTCTATTAATAAGCTATCTCACTCTACTAGTGCTTTTTCTAATGACTTTTAGAATAGGAAGCGAAGATGTGTCAGCAAGTTTTCCTCAAAAATGATTAGAGGACATGTTCCCAAGAACCATCAAGTTTTCTTGTTCCATAGAATGGAATCAAAGAGTGAGCCTAAACAGAGGCCCTAGAGTTTCCCTGTTTCGTTTTGAGTGGGCCTAAATAGAGGCCCTGGAGTTTTTCAATTTCCGCGGAATAGAATGAAAGAGTGAGCCTAAACAGAGTCCCTGGAGTTTTTCGATTCTATAGAATCAAACTAAAGGGCATGCTTGAATAGAGGTTGTTAAGTTTCACGGTTCTGCAAAATGGAATTGAAGGATGTGCCTGAATAGAGGCCATCAAGTTTCATAGTTCTGTAGAATGAAGTAGAAGAATGCACTCCTAAGAGAAAGCCATCAAATTTCAGCTCCTAGAAGAGAGTTGTCAAGTTTTGACTCTTAGGAGAGAACCAAAGAACACGCCCCTAAGAGAAAGCTGAAGGATGCGCTCCTAAGAGAGAGTCATCAAGCTCAGCTCCCAGGAGAGAACCAAAGAATGCGCTTCCAATAGAGAACCATTAAGTTCCAGCTCCCAGTTAAGAGCCAAAGGATGTGCTTCTGGCTCCCATGAGAGAGCCAAAGGATGCATTCCCAATAGAGAGCCATTAAGTTTCATCTTCCAAGAGAGAGTTGAAGGACACACTCCCAGAAGAGAGATGTTAAGTTTCAAATCAAATGAGAGAGCCGAAGGACGTGTTCCCAATAGAGTGCCATCCAATTTTGGCTCCCAAGAGAGCCAAAGGATGCGCTCCCTAAAGAAATGAATGGTTTAATAAAGCTAAAAATAAAGGTGAAAAATTAAGCACAAACAAAGGCAGTAAAGAGTAAAAATAATTTTAAATGAACCTGCTACACAGCTTTAAAAAGATGAGCATTGGATTGTTTATCACACCTATCACATCTCAGAAGCGCCATTCAAATGGAAACATTCAGAAGGGTTGAAGCATGCACTAAGGATCAAATAAAAGAGAAGACAGGTTTCACAACATCTCCTTGAGGGGGACTTGTTTTAGGGATCTATAACACAGATACGCAATTATCAAGTTAGCACCATGCCACGTAAGATCCCAATATAGATGGGATACCTCTTCCATCTACTACATAGTCTTGTGAGATAAGGACTAGAGATGCATATTCTTCTGGAATCCTCCCTTAGATAGACCTATGTATGGATTGCATATATCCCTCATACACGATTATATATCTACCAGGTATGCACTCTCTTAAAAGGAGCTCTCTAAGCTCTCTAGGGCTCTCAAAACTCTCCCTCTCTCTCTCTCTACTATTTACATACCCTAATAAGATCCCTTACTAACTTGAGTGTCGGAATACCCATGTTGGGAGTGCCCTGGCACCCTCTGACGTTTTCTCTATCTTGCAGGATTCTAGGCGGGATCTTCTCCAGAGTCATATCAGTATTCCATTTGGGGATGACTCAAGCACACACACACACATATAATATAGTGGTTATTACTCCATTTTATTAGATGGTAAAGTATAGTGTAACAAAAAGTATATAGTCCTACCATACACCTTATTATACAAGTTTGTATTAGATCAAAACACACATTTATTTATTAAATAACTTTAATATTTATATATCCAATTCAAAATTATTTTAAAATTTTTCTGGTATATATAATTTATAATCAAGATATTTTTTATCATAATAAATAGTATTTAGTACTATTATGATTATCCTCAATCTAATCAAAATATCTGTTAAAATCTAAAATAAAAGGTTACCTAAAATCACACTAGACAATCATTTTTATTGAAATATTATTCATTTATAATATCTTGTTAAAAATATTCTAATACTACAATGTAGAAATTGATAAAATTTTAAAATATGCTATGCTTTCTAATTTTTCCTATATAAATGCATGAAAATAATTCTATTTTTCAAAAATTATTTAATTTAAGTTATCAATTAAAATTGTTATATCAATTTATCGTAAGATATTCTTTAAAAAAAAATTACCTATTTTATGCTCTATCATATTCGTAATTTTATCTATCCAATAATGTAATGAGTAAAAGGAAAATGATTTCAGATAATTACAATAAAAATTTCTGTGCAAATGGTTTATTTAGGCTCATAATGATATTGTTTGGGTTGCACCCAAATCTGCTCTCTAGATAATCTTGGACAAAGATTCTATAAGATAAAAAAATATTATCAGAGGGCATTGGGGGTAATCCTAGCGTAGGTACTCTAACACTCAAGTTAGTGAAGCACCTTAGTAGGAGTTGTGAATAATAAAGCGAGAATTTATTCAAGAGAGTGCATACCTGGTGAATTTATAGTTGAGTATGAGAGATATACGTACATAAGGAAATACATAATCTATATGAAAATGGGATAAAGATTCTTATCTAGAGGAGGATTCTAGAAGAATACACATCCCTAGTTCTTTTATGATTTTCTTTTAGGGAACAAATCTAGAGTCTTGTAAAGCTGCATTACAGTTGGAAGAGATTTTTCATAGAATAGGAATCTGACATGGAGTGGTGTCAGTTGGACAAAAGATATCCTATGCTAGAGATCCTTAGCAGATATATATATACTAAATTTAATTCATTCATCATATCTTACATCATTTATTTGAAATAAGCTTTAAAAAATTATCTTAATTAAAAACTTAAATATATTGGAAATTAAGAGATAATTTTAGCAAGTGATATTCACTCTCAAATAAGATGAATTTTGTAGTCTAATTTATTCTCTAATCAAAATAAAATTTTAAATATTATATAGATAAGTAGTGCTTAAAAGGGAAATAATTTCGTAATAATTACCACAAAAATTTCTATATAAATGGCTCATTTTGCCTATAATTATTTATATGCTAATCCAATTCATTCATTATGTTTAATATCATTTATTTGAATAAGCTTTAAAAAATTACCTTAATTAAAAACTTAAATGTATTACAAATTAAGAGACAATTTTAACAAGTGATATTCACTCTCACATAAGATGAATTCTGTAGTCTAATTTAGTCTCAAATTAAAATAGAATTTTAAATATTATCTAGATAAATAATGCTTAATATGATGAATGGATTAAATTAAACCTACGTTGCACTATAGCCCCAAAATAGATCATGTGCATGGAAGTTTCCATATTAACTTTTTGATGGAATCAATATCCTCCGTAAAGTTGATGATGTAAAATGTCAAGTCAAATGTTACTCTTGAATTCCATAAAGTTCAAAATTGTTAATTAAAATTTTAAAAATAGTCATGGCTCTCATTATGGGTGATTTGTGATTTGCATATTGCCCTTCTAGATTTCACAAAATTGCATAGTCTTGCCATAAAGTTAAATATTGCAAAAGATCCATATATACTTGTGAATAATGCATATCATCCCTATTAACAACTATTAGCAAATTAATATTTTTATCTGAATACTACTTTTGGAATGAATTTACAAAATTTGCATACTTACGAGGTTCAATATACAAATTTTAGTTATAAATTTTTATTATGTAGAAGCAACTCCACCAGCAGGCACACACATATATAGGAAATTATTCAACAAAATGTTTTCAATATGTAACCATTTTATTTTTCATATTTCTTAATATTTTTATTAAATCTAAACCATTCATTATGTTTATTATAAGTATTTTAGTCAAGATACTAAAAATTATCATGATTGGATGTGTAAGTGGGCCACAATTTTTTTAAAAAATATTTTTCAAATAAATTTATAAGGTTGAATTTATTGTGACTCACCTATATTCCAATCATAATGATTTTTAGTATCTTGAATAAAAAACTTATAATGAATATCTTAGATTTGATAAAAATATAAAGGAATATGATATATATATATATATCTACATATACATATATACATATATATACATGAGAAATACTTCTCTGGAATAGGTTTCACCAAAGTAGTTTTGTAGAGCCTTTTGTTGGTCCAGTTTAGATGGTGACTCAAGAGAGGGGAGGAGATGTGTGAATTGAGTCTTTAAAATTTTCTGATAAGAATTATTTTGCAAAGATGGATTAGAAAAGGATAACACAATGCACTTAAAAAGATATTTTTATAGTGGTTCGACCCTTTACTTGGGTTCTTACTCAACTTCTTTGAGTTAGCCTTACTTTCTTTGATTAACACTTTTCCAATCAAACAAATACACTTGTTGGTTTCCAAGCTCACCAACTAACTTTTACAATTCCTAAGCAAGTTTGCTACTTGCTTATAATACCCAAATGCAAGCCCTTAGCTTGCAAAAATGTGCAAAAGCAAATAACTGTGTATAAATATTTATGCCTCTAATAAGATAATTTTGTATGATGTTAAGAAATAGTAAACGCAATAAATATATCAGTAAACAATAAGAATCAATCTCTGAGAGTGGTTGAATGAATGGCTTTAAATGCTTGTTGAATTGAGACGTAGTAGAGTTGATCTTGTGGAAGAAAACTTAAAAGCTAAGTAAATGCTCTCTTTCTATTTTCCAAAATGAACTTGTTCTTCCTATGTTCTCTCTTAACTCTTTTTGTATTGATGTTTCTGTCGACTGCTATTGTTGTAGATGAAACTCATTAAAAGGGAGAAAATGTTCAATTTTTTTTTACTGTTGAACCATTTCTGTGGTTTTAGAGTTTCTAAGAATGTAATATCGGATCCTCTAATATTAGATTATGGTTTCGCACATATGACACATCGCATCTTTGGATTCTCCAAATTTAAATTTCAGTTCCTTCGAAGTGGCGCGAAAGTGGCGACTCGTGTTGGATCCATTAAGAACTAACTTCGAAGTGTTTCTCTTATCCAAAGTACTTATTCATGACTCCAAGGCTGTACAATGCTTTGTTTTACTTGACTTCGAAGTGATCTTGATGACTCTGAAGTATTTCTCTGTGACTCCAATGTGCTTTGCTTCTAACTCTGATGAATGTATTATCTAAAGACTAACTTTTAAGAGCTCATCTTCTAATTCTGAAGTGCTTTATTAACTCTGAGGTGCTTGATTTCTATCTCTGAAGCACTCTACTAACTCTAAAGATCTTGTCTTGTGACTCTGAAGAAGCACTTTTAAAAATTCTGAAACTTGGTTTAATTCAACCAAGTATACTTCTGCGTATTTTTTGATTTATATACATGATTGTCTTGAGCATTTATTTGGTTTCTTCCTCTGAAAAGTTTATGCTTAAAGTTTTTTGAAACAACTTATTCAAGCATTATTAAGGTTATTCTCATAGATTAATTTTAAAAATTTTTCTGCAAGCACTTGAGAATAAATTATTAATAGCTTAATATTTTATTCATGTCTTTCCTGTTTATAAAACATAGTTTATTAAGAATGTTCATCATCAAAATCAAGCTAGATAAGAGGGTACACTCAACATTCTCCCCCTTTTTGATGATGACAAAACATTAAGTGATATGCTTTTCAAAAATGTGCAATAGAATATTTAAGAAACATTTAAATCGACTAAATTCATGTTTGAGATATAATGTATTTCTATTGATTTAGTGCAGCTCCCGCTGAATGGGTGCACTCCATTCACTACAGTTTGTTCTCCATTCACTCATTTTCTCCCCCTTTTGTCAGAATAAAAAAGGTAGATGGAGAGAGAAAAAATGATAATCATACAGAAAAGAATATGTCATTGACAAAGCTGCCATGAATAGATTACAAGTCATAAAGGCATACAAAAAAAATAATGTCTCTCACAAAACACTGATATTACATTAAAGCACATATTACAAGAGAGCACATCATGAAAGAAAAATGTAATCAGGGATCAAAAACTAAAAATACAAATGAAGTAGAATCACTAGGGTGGTTTGGATTTTCTCTAATAGGTTTTGGGAAAGAAATAGGGGCCTACAAATGGGGGAAGGGTTTGAGTAGGCTTAGCAGATTGTGAGGGAAGCAGTTTAGAAGGGGACTTGGATTATTTAGAAATGACACGTATAGTTCTTTTTGGTGGAGGAGGTGAAATGAAAAATAGATTTTTGGGAATTGCAGTTGGGGGTTCATGGGTGGTGGCCTGAGGTCCAAAGTTAGTAACATAAATAAAATCAATAAGATCTCAAAAAGATGGGTCTAACAACTGAAGAAAGTATACAGGAGTGCCTTTTAAGATGGCTTCCATGTTGACATTCATCCTTGCAGCATATTCTTCATAGTACAAGGTGATGCGAGAAACAGGGGCATTCTTGTGTTCTTTGGGAGGTGAGATTCTTGGCTTTCTCTTGGGCTAAGAAGATGATAGCTGGGATGATCATTTAGAAGATGATGGCTAGGGTAAGGGTTTTGGTTTGGGGACAACAGATGGTTTTCCTAAGGCTTTAGTTGTTGGAGGAGGAGGGAGTGATTCAAGTGAGGAGGATGGTTTGGAATAGCTTGCCCAAATTTTGTGTTGGATTAATAAATCATTGATCTCTGGATATGGGAGAGGAAGATGGTCAGTAATAGCTTGCAGATTTGCTTGAGAGAAGGATGAAAATTCTTCCTAAGTTAGAAAAATGATCTGATGAGGACCTAAGGGAGATGGAAATGAACTTCTAGGATGCTTGGACTACAGATGTGATTGAAGAAGTCTTTTAGAGTATTCTTGAATGATTGACTCTTTATCAAGAATTTGAATATTATGGCCTTTAGGAGTCAAGGGAGGATTAAGAATGAGTTGAATCTTATATAAAGTGTTAGGATTTGTGAGTTCTGGTAAAGACAATTCTTAAGGATTGATGATGATAAATTGAGAAAGGAACATCTGAGCAATTGCAAAATTTATTTTGATCTGATCCTAAGCTCAGAATATGTCATTATGATGGGGTTTGAGATATGAAGAAGAATATCAAAATTTTCATCAACTAGTTTTGGAGGAGGTGGAGGAGTTAGAGCTCTCTTCTGTGGATGTGGAGGAAGTTCTTCAATTCGAATTGGAAAGATTTGTCCTGACAGAATAAGATCATAATAAGACCAGTCCAGAAAGATTGATGGTGCGAGAAGGAAATAAAACCTAGGAAGTGGTCTAGTGAAATACTTTCCATGCCTAATAATAACTCTACAAGGATTAGAAAGGTATTCTTCAGGCAGATTTAGAGAGAATTTATTAGGTGGGTTGGGAAGGATAGAAGAAGATTGTGTCTAAGGAGAGGGAGAAACAATTTTAGTAGGTTCAGCTTCAGGTTAAACAACCTCTGGAATCACAGGGGATGAGTGTGGAGAATGTGTGGGGTAATGAATGGGTGAATAAGTTTTCATTGGAGAGAGGTAAGTTGGAGATGAAGAATGTGGGTGAAAAGTTTGACCTCTAAGTGACTCTACTAGTGAAGTTAGAGAGTCAAGTCTTTGGTAAATCTTATCAGCTCTAAGGTTGAGACATGAAATGGAATTTTCTAGCTTGCAATCAATTTTGTCAAGTTGGTATGGATGGTTGATGGGAAGGTCTTATTAGCATAAACTCATGGTTTCGATGACAAACAAAAATTAATTAAATATTATATTTATTATCAAGCTTTTAGTGTGCAAAATCAAGTTGCAGGCCTTACGGAAAAATGAACACAAAAAATATATTCCAAGACATCAAGGCTATTGAATATACTATCTTAAATATTCTTAACGAACTATGTTTTGATGATGAGCAAAGACATCAGTGAAATATTAAGGTACTAACAAGTCTATTCTCAAGTACTTGCAGTTGTACTTTCAAACTAATATTTGAGAATAAATTTTATAATGTTTAAAGAAAGAAACCAAGTAAATGCTCATAAGAATTAAGTATATAAATTACAAATATCCTTAAAATAATAAAATAGATAGTTTAAAGTCTTCAAGGAACCATCGGAGTCCACTTCAGTTTCAAAGTTCATTCCTTCGGAGTCATGAAGTCACATACTTCAAAGCTAGCCAAGACACTTCGGAAACATTAAAAAGCTTTGGAGACAAGGGAATAAGCTTTCAAGATCACAAAATAGCAAGCTTCAGATTTGGCAAGAAAGTCTTAGAGCTACTGAAGCTCTTCAAAGACTGAAAAATAATGCTAGAGTGTTGATAACACTTCGGAATCACAAATTTACAAGCTTTGGCGTTAAGTCATTTACTTCAGAGTCAATCTAATCACTTTGGAGTTACAGTCTGACAACTTTCAGAGATAGTCAAAGCACTTTGGAATCACGAGTATGCAATATTCAAGGCTATGTTAAGTCCTTCGGAGTCAACAAGGCGCTTTGGAGATAACGAACGACAACCTTTGGAGTTGACAGACCACTCTTCAGAGAACATGACTCGTTGGAGTCAAGAGAAAGGTGCTTGAAAGATAACAAACTCCTTCAGAGTCAGCATGAGAGTTTAGATATTGTGCTTTGGAGTCATGATATTTGCCTAGGAGATAAAGAATGTGCTTCAGAGTTATGCAATACTTCGAAGACAATGAATGCCTTAGGAATCAGCCTCCAAGATCCTGACACGAGGCATTCTATTCATGCTGCTTTGAAGCCTCCGAAATGCATCTTTGGTGCATTCGAAGAGATGGTAATGTGTGAAGTGTGCAAAGAAACTCTATGTCACTTAGAAACTTAGAGGATCCGATGTTAGTTTATGGCCTCCGAAATAGCACTGGAAGTACAATGGTCTTAAATTCGAACGTTGCTCAGCATTTAATATTTTCTCACCTAACATAACAAAAAAAGTTAGAGATCTCAAAGAAAGATAGAGAACTCACATATAAAACAAGTTAAGTGAGATACAAGACAACAACCAATTATCACATTGAAAAATGAGATAGAGCGTTTGCTAAGTCTTTAAGGCGTTTTCTTCCATGATTCTCAACTCCGTTGCAATTTATTCAAAGAAGCATTCAAAGCCATTCATTCAACCACTTCTAAAGATTGAATCTCGTTGATTTTATTGCTATATTACTTGTGTTTATTGGTTTCTAACTTTGTACAAAATTAACTTATAAGAGGCATTAATATTTGTACTAATTTATTTCTGCATATCTTTGCAAGTTTGTTAACTTGCATTTGTGTAGTAAAAGTGAGTAGGATACTTGCTGAGTATATCTATAAGTTTGTTGGTGAGCTTGAAAAACCAACTTATATAAGTTTGTTGGTGAGCTTAGAAAACCAATAAGTGTTAGTGAAACCTAAGTTTAGTAGAAAAGGCTAACTTAGAGAAGTGGAGTAGGAACCCAAGTGCAGGGCCGAACCACTATAAGAATTCCTATCTAAGTGCATTTTGTTTTTAGTGATTTCTTTAATCCTATACTTTAACTATTATCTAGCCAAAATTTTTAAAGACTCAATTCACCCCCCACCCTTCTTAAATAACTATCTGAATGGGACGAACAATTGGTATCAGAGCAGGCTTCACCAGTTATACACTATTATTTCAATCGTATAACTTGTGAAGAGATCTTTATAGCTAGCAAGGTCAATCTACTTCCACACCACCACTATTTGATGGTACAAACTATGGATATTGGAAGATGAGAATAAAAAATTTCTTGATTACCTCAGTTTATCAGCTATGGAAAACCATCAAGGATGGTATGATTATCCTAAATACTAAAGATAAATATACTACTTAGGACATTCTAGCAGCTAAAAAAGATGCTAAGGTAAAGAATTACCTTTATTGTGCTCTTATATCTACTAAGTTTGATAAGATATCCTCTTACGATACAACAAAGGAAGTCTAGAACAAACTAGAGATAGCACATGAAGACACAAAGCAAGTAAGGGAAACTAAGATAAATCTTCTTATGCAAGAATATGAAGCTTTCAACATAAAGGAGATAGTCAATCTTAGACATGTTTGGAAGATTTCAAAAGATAACAAATGGGCTAAAAAATCTAAGAGAGAAATACGTAGTGCCCAAAATGGTGAAGAAAATCTTAAGATCCTTGTCAAAGTTATGGATGATAAAAGTAATAGCAATCTAGGAAGCAAAGAATCTGGACACAATGACTATAGAAGAACTCATGGGTTCTCTTATGATTCATGAAGTGTTAATGAAGCAGAAAAAAATAGAAGAACTAAAGATCAAGAAAGCACTTGCTCTTAAAGCTAAGTCAGAGAATGATGAATCCAAAACTGATGCATCCATGAGTGGAGATGAAGATGAGGAAATGACAATGATTACTAGAAGATTCAAATCTATGCTAAAGAAGAAAAATTTTGACAATATTTCAAGGAACAATTTTGAAAGAAATGATAGAAAAAAAGAACCACTCACTTATTACAACTATGGGAAACCTGTACATGTGAAGTTTGACTATCCAGAACCAGAGAAAAGAGAAAATGATCAACAAAAGAAGAGGTACAATTCATACTTTGACAAAATCAACAACAATAACAACAACAAAATGAGCAAAAAATTTTAGAAGAAAAAGAAAGCTCTAGCAGCATGGGAGATGCTAGAGAACATTATAAATAAAAGCGAAAGTGAGGAAGAAGAAGAATATGAAGTTCAAATTTGTCAACTTTCTCCAAACAGAAGCACCCATGATGAACTTTATATAGGAATCAGCTTCATGGCAATCCATGGAGAGTAGGTAAATTCTGATTCTAAGACTCCCAGTCATGAAGAGATGTTAGAAGAATTATATTCAAATTTCATTACTTTGAAAGAAAAGTGTAGAGAGACTAAAAAGGAGCTCAAAAGAATTGCAAATGAATGCTCAAAAATAAAGAAAGAAAATTCCAAGCTCAAAAATAACAATAATAACGATAGAATACTTGAGTAAGTAGTAGCTGAGAACAATGCTCTGAAAAAGATATTGACTTTCACTTTATTAAAAATGAAACTAAAGAAAAGAAGTGGACAACAACAACACAGAAAATTCAAGCCTAAACAGACTATGATTTGGGTTCTAAATATAGTTACAAATGTACTAAATACAACCCAAATTCCTTTAGTTAAAACTGTTTTACCCAAGAAACAATGGGTACAAACTTTACCTAAAACTAACCCACCTGGACCCATTCCTAAATAGGTACTAAAAGTTAAAACTTAACTTTATCATCAGGTGTACTTGGGAGACACAAAGAGCAATATATACTATATCGATAGTGGTTAGTCAAGGCACATGATATGGAATAAGGAGCTATTCATGGAACTAAAAATGAAATCTGGTATAACAATAACCTTTGGTAATAATGGTAAAGGTAGAGTAGTTGGGATTGGTAAAGTCGACCAATCTCTATCTGCTTCAATTTCAAATATACTTTTAGTATAAGGATTAAAACACAATCTTCTTAGCATAAGTTAGTTTTGTGATAAAGGCTACAAAGTTGTGTTTAAATCTCAATCTTGTTCTATATTAGATAGGTCTCAATCAGTCATAGTATATGGTAGAAGATATAGAAATATATGTTTAGTTGATCTTTCAGATATTCAAGCTAAGTGTCTTGTTATGAGTGACAATGAACCAATGTTATAACATAAAAGGCTAGGACATGCCAATAAAAATCTGATTGAAAGATTATGTAATACAGATCTAGTTGTTGGCTTACTAAAACTCAAATTTGATAATAAGTTGTATGATACTTGCATGAAAGGCAAGCAAGTAAAAGAATCATTCAAATCAAATAGAGAAGTATACATAACTAAACCCCTTCAGTTGCTATATATGGATTTAGTTGGACTAACAAAGACAAGAAGCCTTGGAGGAAAACATTACGCATATGCCATTATAATGACTATAGTAGATTTACTTATATAATATTTCTAACATCCAAAGATGAAGCTTTTTTATTATTTGAAGTATTTTCTAAACATGTTCAGAATGAACCAAGTTCTCATATTATTGCCATAAGGAGCGATTATGGTGGAGAGTTTAAGAATCATAGATTCAATGATTTTTGTGAAAGCAATGGTATTATTCAAACTTTCTCTGCACCAAGAATACCCCAACAAGATAGAGTAGCAGAAAGAAAGAATAAATCCTTGCAAGAGATAGTAAGGACAACGTTGAGTGAATACAACCTCTTATAGTATTTTTGGGCTGAAGTAATGAATACCACAAGTTACATGATTAAAAGAATCTTTACTAGATCCATACTCAATGAAACTTTATTTGAATTATATTATGGTAAGAAAACAAATATTTTACATTTTCATACATTTAAATGTAAATGCTTTATTCTTAACAATGATAAAGAAAACCTTTGAAAATGTGATAGTAAATTTGATCAAGGTATATTTTTGGGTTATTCCACTATTAGCAAAGCATTTAGAGTGTATAATCTAAGACTTAAGATTGTGGAGGAATCCATCAATGTTAAATTTGATGAACATACTAATTCTACAAAAAGAAATATTAATTTTGATGATAAGATAGATAATCTACCAACGAGTGTGGAGAAACTGAAATTTTAAGATAATCAAGAAGAAGCTCCATTATCAGAGACAACAATGGATGAAGTTGAACCATCCACAATAAAGGTAAATGAGAAAAGTAATCTATCTCTTACCAAAGATTGGAGGATTATGCATGCTCATCCTGAAAACTAGATAATTGGTGATGTGTTCGCTAAAGTTAGAACTAGATCATCCTATTACCAAATATGTGGCTATTTCACATTTATTTCTCAATTAGAACCAATTTACATAGTCCAAACATTAGAAGATGAAAATTGAATTTTAGCTATGCAAGAAGAATTGGATCAATTTAAAGGAAATTATGTATGGATAATTGTTCTAAGACCAAACCATCAATCTATTATAGGAATAAAATGGATCTTCAAGGATAAACAATATGAATCAAGAATTGTGGTGAGAAATATGGTAAGATTAGTTATAAAGGGGTATTTTTAAGAAGAAGGTACAGATTTTAAAGAGTCATACGCCCCTGTTGCAAAGTTAAAGTCATTAGAATGCTTCTTGCATTTGCATCATATATGGATCTCAAACTATATCAAATGGATATAAAATGTGTATTCTTGAATAGTTTCATTAATGAAGAGGTATATGTGGAACAACCCCATGGGTTTGAAGATCCTCATTATACAAATCATGTATTCAAACTCAAGAAAGCCCTATATAGTTTGAAACAAGCTCCTAGAGCTCGTATGAGAGGCTAAGCAAATTTTTGATTGAGAAAGGTTTTTCAAGGGGTAAATTGGATACCACTCTCTTTATAAAGCATGCAAAGAAAGACATTTTTATAGTTCAAATTTATGTTGATGATATAATATTTGGTACAACTAACAAAAATCTTTGTTAATAATTTTTTAAGACTACGCAGGGAGAATTTGAAATGAGCTCGATAAGTGAACTCAATTTCTTTTGGGGGCTACAAATTAAACAAGAGGAAGAAGAAATCTTCATTCAGGAAGTCAAGTATAAAAAAGAACTTCTAAAAAAATTCAATATTGAAGATGGTAAAAGATATGGAACACCAATGAGTACTTCAATAAAGATGGACAAAGATGAAATAGGTAAATCTATTTGCTAGAAACTTTATAGAAGCATGATAGGATCTCTGCTATATTTAACTTCTAGTAGACCAAATATAATATTTAGTGTCTTCATGTGTGCTAGATTTCTGTTAGATACTAAAGAGTCATACGTAATTGCTATAAAGAGAATCTTTAGAAACCTTTTAGACACACCAAGCCTCGGTTTGTGGTATCTAAAGGGTTCTGATTTCAATTTAGTAGGGTAGTTAGATGCAGATTTTGTTGATTATAAAGTAGATAAAAAGAGTACTTTGGGATCTTATTTGAATCTAGGAAGTATGATAATATCATGATTTTCTAAGAAACAAACATCTGTGGCATTATCAACTTCTGAAGCAGATTATATAGCAATTGGTAGTTTTTATGTTCATATCCTTTGGATGAAGCAACAATTAAATAATTTTGGCCTTAACTATGTTGATATTCCCATAAGATGTGATAACACTGGTGCTATAAGTTTGACCAAAAATCTACTTTTACATTCCAGAATAAAACATATAGAAATTAGGCATTACTTTATCAGAAATCATGTTCAAAATCATAATATATGTTTAGAATTTGTACCCACTAAAAATCAATTAATAAACATCTTTACTAAACTACTTAGAGAAGATAGATTTAGTAAATTAAGAAGAGAACTAGGTTTTTTAAATCCATAAGCTTGAGTTGAAAATTAATAAACATCTATAATATGGACAATATGCTTCCTTATTGATAATTCTGACAAGAAATGCACAAAAAGAATAAATTTGAAAATTCATACATTTTGTAGTCTCTAAAACACCTTTCGGATCCTTCGATAAGGGACTAAATCGCCTATAAAGAATTTCATGCCCCCAAAGTAAAACTTTGGTACTTCCGAAGCAAAGCTTCAGAGTCACCAAAGTAAAATAGAATTGCTGCCTCCGAAGATTGGTCATCCTCTCTTCGGAGCCTCCGACAATGTTTCAAAGAAACTATATTTTTGAAACCCCAAATCAATTTGTTACCTCCGAAGGCCCTCTTTCAAAGTATCCAAAACCAAAGCCCATTAGTGTTTTGGAGTAAATCTAAACTCAATGGTAAAATCAGAAAGTGCTCAAAACCTCTCCAAAAACCTAAAATCTTCTTCTCCGAACTCTCGATACTTCCCTTTCAGAGAAGACTCTCCATTTTCCCACTTGTTTTGAATCTCAATATTAACTCTCTCAGCCTCTCTTCCTGTCTTCTCCAACATCTCACCCAAAAACCATCATTTCCTTTCAAACCCTAATTTTCTCTATTGAAATGCTGAGAACCAAAGGAGCAGAAAGCAAAAGAAAGGAAAGAGATGATTCTCCATAGAGAAGAGGAATCAAAAAAGTTAGATGAGAAGTTGATACACTTGACATTTTTTTTTGAACAACACATTTGATTACTCCAGATTTTCAGAAAGATATGAGGATAGGAGAATATTAAAAGGAAAAATCTTCAATTTTGAAGCCTTTAGTATGCAATTAGAAGTATATGAATGGTTAAGTTACCAAGGTTAGAGTGAATATGTGAGTTATAGAGATAGTCTATATCCTAGACTTGTAAAAACACTTATCTATAATCTCAACATAAGGTCATAAAATCATAGTTGGGAGGAACTAAGATCGAACTATCTATAGAGAGTTTAAGAAATTATTTTAATCTGTTTGAAGAAGAAGAAGAAACAGTATGACCCTCCAGAGCAAAAATGTTCTTGGATTTAGGAGAGATAGAAACAGATGAGAAGGAAAATTATCTTCATGCTAGTCACGTGCATGTGGATCTCAAGCTAGTATATCTTTTTGTAATGAATAATGACTATTCTAGAAGAGGAGCTACTAGTGATGTGTCTAAAAAGGATGCCGAAATTATATGGGCATTGAAGAATAAGAGAAAAATGAATTTACCTAAATTGACGATAAACCACATTCATTTAATCAAGGGCACCACAAAATTTCCCCTACCCTATGTAATGACTCGGATGAAGCTAATGAGGGAAGTTGGAGTAAATTTCTCAAATGAAAATGAAGAACTCCTAATAAATATTGACATATTAGATGAGAAGATTTTGATAAGGATGGGCTTTAAGCTAACATTATAAAGTTAGATCACTGAAAAACTCAGAAGAACAACTCAATTAAAGGGATCCAAACTTGATGAAGGAACAGAAAGGGGAGATGTTATAGAATATGTCACAGAACCAAGGCAAGAACTCTCCTCACATGCAGAAGAAGAAGAAAGACATGAATTCATATGTCCACTAGCAGAGGCAAGAAAAGAATTCTCTAGTAGAGAAGATCAATCTGAAGCTGAGAGAATAAAAGAAGTTCCAAGAGAGGAACAAAGAACTATCACAGAAAAAGCATTGGAAGAGACTTTAAGAGAAAGTGCATCTGAAGAAATAAATGTTACTGCAGTGGCAACAACTATCCCATCACATACTCCCATCAGATCCCCATCACCAATTAGACCTACTCATTCCCATCAACCATCCACACCAACCACCTCATCCATTCCCACTACACAATCAATCCCACAGCACCTAGAGGATAGACTGACAATGATTGAACACTATTTGTCAACTCTAGCACTTCAAATGAATAGAATGGATCATAATCTTAGCATTGCCATGTCATCCATGATCCTAAGAGCTGATAAGATTGACCAAAGACTTGACTCTCTACAATCACTAGTAGAGTCACTAAGAGGTCGAGCCTATCATCCTCATTTCTCTCCACCTCCAACTCACTACCCTTCACCTCCACATCACTTCTCACCAATCAAAACCAACTCTCCCATAATAGTAGTATGTTCCCCCTCACACTCTCCTCCTCATCCATCATCTTTTGCAATTCCAGAGGTTGCTCAACATCAGAGTGAACCTAGTGAAATTGTTTCTCCATCACCTCCATCAGTTCCTGAAATCTTTCTAAACATGCCTAAAGGTTAACTTTCCAATCCTCATAGAGCCATTGTTAGATATGAAAAGTATCATATCGTAGTACTAAGTCTTAAATGTTACTTTCTTCCCCTAGGACCATATGATGAATTGGACTTCACTGAAAAAGATCTTTATTTGTTAAGAGATATCTTTCTTGAATGAATTAATCAAGTTTCACCAGAATAGGACTCACTCTCAATTTGTCCAGTATGGAGAAAAACTCTAACTCCTCCACAATCTCCTCCAAAACCAACTTTTGATAATTCTGACATTCTCATTCATATTGCAAATCCATTCAGGATGACTTTTTTGCATTTGAGAATAAATCCAAAATCAATTTTGAAGTTGCTAGAATGTTTTACTCTTAAAACATCATTATACACCCTCAAGAACTACCATTTTCAGAACTTGAGGATCCTAAAATTTTACATAGGATTCAACTTTTTCTAATTCCTCCACTAACTCCCAAAGGTCACACAATTCACATTCTTGATAGAGAGTCAGTTCTTCAAGAGTACTTTGAAAAACTTTTTCAGATGCTTCCAGCATCAAAATCAGTTAGAAAAGTGTTTCCATCTCCCTTAAGTCCTAATCAATTCTTTATTCTCACTAAGAAAGAATTTTTTCTTTCTACAATAATGACAACCTAGAGGCCATTGCTGACAATCTCCCTCTACCATATCCTCAACTTTCAGATCCCTCTATCCAAGATAGAATAAGATAGATACAATCTCAACCAGTTCCTTTCCCAAAACCAAAATCTCACCACCAACTTCTACCAAACCCAAAACCAAAACCAAAACCCAAACTATCATCTTCAATACCTTCATCTAAGCCTTCACCCTCCAAACCTAAGAGGAAGCCAAGAATTTTACCTCCAAAAGAACACAAAAAGGCTCCTCTCTCTTGCATTACCATGACTTACCAAGAATATACCATAAGGATTTTCTCCAACACAGAAGCCCTCCTAAAAGGCACACCAGTCACCTTCCAAACGTTACTAGATCTAGCATTTAGATATCGCATCGATTTCATCTATGCAGCTACGGGTGGAACCATAGCCTATACACCTGACCCCCCCTGTAACAATCCTAAATGACCCATTTTTTATTCCACCTCCTCCACCAAAAAGACCCAGATCATCTCTAAAACCACTCAAGTCCTTTCCTACACCATCATCCTCTCAACCTAAATCTCCTCTTCCATCTCACAAAGATTCCTTTCCCAAAGCCTACAAAAGACAACCCAAACAATGATCCTACTGCCTTTTTATTTTTTTCTTTGATATATTCATTTTCTCTTCTGATTGTATTTTTTATGTAAAATTTTGTTGTTATATTTGACAATTTTGGTCAATGACAAGTTCTGTTTGTATACATTTTGGTTAATTATAACATTTTCATTTTATTTTCCACCTTTTTTGTTATGATAACAAGTGGGAAAAATTATGATGAATGATATAAAATTTTCATGTATTGAATGTGAGAAATTGTGCTGAATGAAATTTTTATATGACATATTGAATGTTTGAAATTTTTTTACAGTTGAAATTTTATGCATCCATTCAAGGGTAGCTATACTAAAATAATAGAATTTCATTATACTTAAGTTATTTTAAATTTACTGTTAGATAAATTTTGAAATGTATATCACTCAATGTTTTTGTCATCATCAAAAAGGGGGAGAATGTTGAACATACTATCTTAAATAAGCTTGATTTTGATGATGAACATTCTTAACCAATTATGTTTTGATGATGAGCAAAGACATTAGTAAAATATTAAGGTATTATCAAGTCTGTTCTCAATACTTATAGTTGTACTTTCAAACTAACATTTGAGAATAAATTTTATAATTTTCAAAGGAAGAAACGAGGTAAATGCTCATAAGAATTAAATATATAAATTATATATATACTTAAAATAAGAAAATAGATAGTTTAAAGTCTTCAAGGAAGCTTCAGAGTCAACTTCAATTTCAAGGTGCATTCCTTCGGAGTTACGAAGTCACATACTTTGGAGCCAGCCAATACACTTCAAAAAAATTGAAAAGCTTAGGAGACAAGGGAATAATCTTTCAACATCAAGAAGTAGCAAGCTTTGGATTTGGCAACAAAGTCTTGGAGCCAATGAAGCTCTTTGGAGATAGGAAAATAATGCTAGAGTGTTGATAGCACTTTGAAATTACGAATTTACAAGCTTCAACGTTAAGTCTTTTACTTTAGAGTTAATCTAATCACTTTAGAGTTACAGGCTGATAACCTTTGGAAATAGTTAGAGCACTTTAGAATCATGAGTATGCAATATTCAAGGCTACGTTAAGTCCTTCGGAGTCAATAAGGAACTTTGGAGACAACAAATGGCAACCTTCGGAGTTGACAAATTGCTCTTCAGAGAACATGACTCATCAGAGTCAAGAGAAAGGTGCTTCAGAGACAATGAACTCTTACGGAGTCAAAATCGGAGTTCAGATATAGCACTTCAGAGTCATGATATTTGCCTCAGAGACAAAGAATGTACTTCATAGTAACAAAATCTTTGGAGATAATGAACGCCTTTAGAATCAGCCTCCAAAACACATCTTTGGTGCATCTGAAGAGATGATAATGTGCAAAGTGTGTGAAGAAACTCCATGTCATTTTGAAGCTCCAAGAATACAATGTTAGTTCATGGGCTTTGAAATAGTATTGGAATTACAATGGACTTAAATTCGAATGTGTCTCTACATTTAATGTTTCTCACCTACTACAACAGAGAAAGTCAGAGATCTCAAAGAAAGACAAAGAACTCAAATATAAAAGAAGTTAAAACAAATCAAAGACAACAACCAATTATCACACTAAAAAATAAGAGAGACCATTTACTAAGTCTTTAAGGCATTTCCCCAACTCCTAACTCCACTGCAGTTCATTCAAAGAAGCATTCGAAGTCATTCATTTAACCACTTCTGGAGATTGAATCTCATTGCTTTTATTGCTACATTACTTATGTTTATTGCTTTCTAACTTTGTACAAAATCAGCCTATAAGAGGCATTACTATTTGTACAAGTTTATTTTTGCATATCCTTACAAGTTTTTTAACTTGCATTTGTATGGTGAAAGTAAGTAGGATAATTGATGAGTATTTGTATAAGTTTATTGGTGAGCTTGAAAAACCAACTTGTGTAAGTTTGTTGGTGAGCTTGGAAAACCAACAAGTGTTAGTGGAACCTAAGTTTAGCAGAAAAGATTAACTTAGAGAAGTGGAGTAGGAACCCAAGTCAAGGGCTAACCTACTATAAAAATACCTGTCTAATGTATTGCGTTTTCAGCGATTTACTTAATCCTGCACTTTAACTATTATCTGGCCAAAATTTTAAAGACTCAATTCACCCCCACCTCCCCCCCCCCCTTCTCAAGTCACTATCTGAATGGGACCAACAAAGGCTTAGGCAAGTACAGAAGTAAAAGGTGAAGTATCATTATAGATAAAGCTTAAATGAAAAGGATTCAACTAAGTTTCCATTTGTCTGTGAAATTATATCTGACGAATGCCAAGCAATAGACTTCATCTATCATAAATGAGCCAATGATTGTCTGTTATAAACAAATAAAGCAGAGAAGTGAAGGTCATCTAGCATAGTAGAGGAGTTTGTCTGGTAGAGCAAGGTGTTTGTTTGTACATATAAGCTCATCTACTATCTACAACAAATAACCCAACAAATGAAGTGGTGAAAAAAATTCATCTGTGCCTCAATGATTAGTTTGTTACTCACAATAGATAGTCCATTAGATAAAGTAATAATAAAAATCCATCTACATTCCAATAGTCCATCTATTACTTACAACAGATAACCCAATAGATGAAGTGTTGAAAAAATAAGTCATCTATGCTTTTAAAGGTCAATAGACAATCCACCGAACAAAGTATTGGAAAGGATAATTCGTCTACAATCTGTCTGTGACTTACAACAAACAACCTAATAGACGATGTGATGAAATAATATCTCACGATTTGTCTGCTTCTTACGATGGACAAACCAGAAGACAAATGAACTTTATCTGATGAACAGCTAGACAAATACTTTGGCTGTCATAAATAAAAAATGAATAATGGGTAAATTGAAATGTTGGTCTCCATTCAGAATTAATAACACGCTTTCTATATTGATGAAAGAATCAGTCATTGTAGCAACACCTCGACTAATGCTTATTAAGAATCTAGAAATCATCTTCTCCAAGTTCAGCACTATAAGCATTTCAACAAATGTGGATTAAGCAGAAGTTAAAAAATTTAAATGTGCTAGTCAGAATGTTCTTTTGTCATTAATGGAGTTCACTTACCACCAAATATTGGAATTCAAAATAGCTATAAATGAAGCATCATTAGAGAAGAAAAAAGCAACCAAGTATCAAGGAAAATATTCAAAATTCTCTTGAGAGCATCTACTGATCTAAGCCAAACCTTTTGTAATCCTTCAAGAGTCAAGAGCCTTGCATTCAAACCTTTCTCAACTTTCTTTGAAGGCTTCCAACCACCTTTTGGGAAGAACATTTACTTCTGGATTTAATTTTTAGGAACCTTCTCCTGTGCTTATTGAGAAATACCTGTACTTCAACTTCTAATATTCATTCTTTGTAAATCCCTTGAGCTAGTGATTAAGACTAGACTCAAGAAGAGTTGTGATTGTGTGAGTGCAGATAAAAGTTATTTATTTACGCCCCCTAGAGTTGGAATTTAGAAGAGTGTTAGGAGCACTGTGATCACACTTCCTAAAGCTAGAATCTAGAAGAGTTTTAGGAGTACCGTGTTTATGCTCCCTAGAGCTGGAATCTAGAAGAGTGCTAGGAGCATTATTATCTTTCTACTATTAGGAATAGTGAAACCTAAGACACTAAGAGGAAAGAGTTCTTAGAATAATAGAATGAAGTGTTTACTCGATCTACTATAAAAATCTTTGTGTCTTATTTATTTGTGCATTAGTTGATTGAGTGATTGATTGCTAGAGGGATGATTAATTCTAAAAGAGGTTGAGCAATTTTTTTAAGTACACAATTCACCCCTCCCCTCTTACATTTTTATCTAATCTTTAGGACCAATAAGTGGTATCAGAGCAGACTATATAAACACTTATAGTGATCTAATGACAAACCTATTATCTTCTTTACAAATATTTGCTAAGGGGCAATCATCTACCCGATCACCCCTATTTGATGGAACCAACCTCACTTATTAGAAGTTGAGGATAAAGCAATTCATCATAGCTAATGATATGAAGTCTTGGAAGGCTATTAAAGTTGGAATCACTCTTCCCACTATTGAAGTAGATGCATGTACTAAAGAGGAGGCCAATTCAGTCTAAAATAATGCAAAGACTATGAACTCCTTAATTTGTGGACTATATTCATCTGAGTTTGATAAAGTATCCTCTTGCACCATTGCAAAAGGTAGTTGGGATAAATTAGTGTCTATATATGAAGGGTCTTCACAAGTCAAAGAAACTATAAGAAATATGTTAATAGGAGAAATAAAAAAAATTTAAATGAAAGAAGGGGAAAGCATATCAAAAATATATGATCATTTTTCTAAAGTTATGCTTTGAAATGATTACAAAAAGAAGTCATAAATTCTAAACAGGTAATGAAGATACTAAGGGCTTTACCAGAATCCTGGAACCAAAGGAACACAGTGATAGAAGAAGCAAAGGACTTGAATACTCTTCTAGTGGATAATCTTATCAGCTCACTAATGTCACACGAGCTAATGAAAAGTAAGAGAGAGGAGCCAACAAAGCCAAAGAAAAGTATTGCTCTCAAAGTGACCAAAGAAAGTAGCAGTGATTCAATATCACAATCTAAAGATGATTTAGCCATGTTAGTTAGAAACTTTAAAAAGTTTGCAAGAAACAACAGAGGCAGCACCTCAAGAAGACAACTTAGATAATAGAAGTTAGTGACTGAAAGAAGGATCTCCCCACATGCAATAGATGTGGAGGGATCGAACACATGTCTCCTGAATGTCCTAATAAAGAAAAGGTAAATATAAATGAGAAGGATGAAAGAAAAGAAAAAAAACACTTCAAGAAGTCCTCAAGAAACCAAGTTAGAGAAATTTATGTGAATGATGAAGACTCATCAAGGACAAGATCAAGTGAGAAAGGTGATAATGAAGTTGGACGTGTTGTAAGAATATGCCGCATGGCCCAAATGGAGAATGAATCAACATATTAAATCACTATCAAAGAGAAATGCACAAAAGAGCTGGAGATGGAGGTAAGTCTCAAAGTTACTTCTAGTAATGCCTGATTCATGGATAGTGGCTACTCGATACATATGACTGGAAATAAGAAGTTTTTCAAAGAATTGAAGCCGATAAATGGAGGAACAATTGCATTCAGCAACATTGACAAAGGCCTTATCAAAGGGATAGGTAAAATTTATGGTTTATTCAATGCATGCATAGAGTATGTATTTATAACAAGTATAAAAAGAGAAAGAAATAAAAAATGGAACAACATTATAAGATTTGTCATTTTTGGAACAAATCAAACAATTTTCATTTTTATTTGATTGTCCTCAAGATTACAATTGCTGTGTACATCAAAAAAATTGTATGTTCACATCCCAGACCACAAGTGGTCCTAATTACATCTTCACAATGAGAAAAAACACTTGATTAGAATGAAAAGTACAATGCATCTTAGAAATCCAAAAATAAAATACACACATTCTCTCTTGAAATAGATGTGTGCTGTCTGTGGGATCACCGAGCACATTGTAATGACTTGATATTTAGGAGATCGCTTCAAGTCAATGGGCGGATAGGATGACATAATTCTAGACTGGGTTGCTAGACACTGAGTCAACTTAGCAAATGGTTATTTTGATCCAATTGGTTTGTCCAGACTAGAATCAAGACCAGGTGATTTTTGTTGTTTAAACTGCAAGAAACTATAGAGATAATAGATGTTTTGTGAACCAATTGACATATCCCGAAAGGACTCAGGAATGGGTGATCTCTATTGTGTTTAGACCTAAAAGAGATTAGAAGAAAACATGTTACCTAGGTTTGGTTAAGCTTTCTCTCATTGCCCATAGAAGCTTAAGAAGAGTGGGTCAAGTTGATTGGATTTAGCTCAGCTCTCTCAACTGCCCATGAAAAGCTTAGAAAAAATGAGCCAGGTTAACTAGGTTGGGCTTGGCTCTCTTAACTGCTCATAAGAAGCTTAGGAAAAGTGGGACCTAGATGACTGGGTTTGGCTCGGCTCTCAATTGCCCATGAGAAGCTTAGGAAGAGTGGGACCAGTATGACTGGATTTAGCTTAGCTCTCTCAATTACCCATGACAAGCTTAGGAATAGTGGGACTAGGATGATTGGATTTGGCTATTTTGATGAATAGTATATGCTAAGGTTTGACTCAATGACTCGGTGAGTCATGGCTTAGTGACTCGAACCTAGACTTAAGCTTTAGGATAAATCGATGAGTGGTGTTTGCTAATATTTGACTAAGTGAGTCATGACTCAGTGACTCAGTGAGTCATGATCAGTGACTTGGTCCTAAACTTAGGCTTTTGAATGAGTGGATGAGTAGTATTTTTTAATATTTCGTAGAAAACTACAAGCAGACGATCTCTGCCATTTATACTGTGAGAGATCGAAGATCCAGGTTACATGAATTAAGCCTAATTACACTTTAAGTTAATTAAGCCTAATTATAATTAACACTAATGATAGTGATTGGTGTTAATAACAGTTCTTAGTTAATTTAAGACAATGTCATTAATTTCCTAATTTATGGGGTAGTTACATGTTTAATCAGGATTTAAAATGTCTAATTCAGCATTATCCTGTTGTCCATTGGCCATATGGGACCCACCATTACCACAACATAGGTAAGACCCATGTGTGTACTATGGTAGGGCCATGGCAGAGTGCTCTCAGGCACTAGAGAGATTACTAGTGGCCAAAGGCAACTGGTGTCAAGTGAGGCACTTGCCTCTTGAAGAGTCCTTAAGCTCCTCCTCCAAAATTTCTCTCTATAAGAATTCCTCCTCCAATCCTCTTTTCTCAAGAAGAGGGAGGGGTATTTATAGGCTTGAGGTCTTTTGGGGATAGTTTAGGAATTTTAGCTCCAACATTGGGGCATTCTTAGGATGTCAGCTTCAACATGGGGGCATTTTTGAAAACTCTTGGAAAATGTGCCCAGCTTCACCATTTGGACAGTTTGGAAATTCCAAGAAAATATGCCCAGCTTCATCATTTGGGTAGTTTGGGAATTCCGGCTCCAACATAGGGGCATTCTTGGGATGCCAGCTTCAACATGAGGGCATTTTTTGGAACTCTTGGAAAATGTGCCCAGCTTCACCATTTGGGCAGTTTAGGAATTCCAAGAAAATGTGCCCAGCTTTACTATTTGGGCAGTTTGGGAATTCCGGCTCCAACATAGGGGCATTCTTAGGATGCCAGCTTCAACATGGGGGGATTTTTGGAAACTCTTCGAAAATGTGCCCAACTTCACCATTTGAGCAATTTGGGAATTTCAAGAAAATGTACCCAGCTTCACCATTTGGGCAATTTAGAAATTTCAAGAAAATGTGCCCAGCTTTACCATTTGGGAAGTTTGGGAATTTTAGCTCTAATATAGGGGCATTCTTGGGATGCTAGCTTCAACATGGGGGCATTTTTGGGAACTCTTGGAAAATGTGCCCAGCTTCACCATTTGGGCAGTTAGGAAATTCCAAGAAAATACACCTAGCTTCACCATTTTGGTAGTTTGGGAATTCCAAGAAAATGTGCCTAGCTTTACCATTTGGGTAGTTTGGGAATTCTGGCTCCAACATAGGGGCATTCTTGGGATGCCAGCTTCAACATGGGGGCATTTTTAAAAACTCTTAGAAAATGTGCCCAGGTTCACCATTTGGGCAATTTGGGAATTTCTGCATCACCATTAGGGCATTTTGGACATGCTAGCTTTTATGTTATTTCCATGCCCTGATTTTGAAAAGTCACGTATATCAACAAGTTTATTTGTACAAATGAAACACTTCATTGATGTCTTGGACTCCAAAGTCCAACCTCAACTAAGGTGTACCTTAATGGCTTGAACGCTTTTTAACGCAAGGTTAAAATTCATCCTATTCATGTGGGTGAAAAATTCCCGGCATTTTAATCCGTTCACATCTTTAGCATCAACTTTATTTTTTCTTCTTCAAGTCATTTCAGCTCATATGAAAATTTTAATTATGCGACTGATGTATCCACCCATCTAGCGTATTCCACTTTTGCATCTGAGTAGGTGGAGATGTTGGCTGGCCATGTCATTTGCTAAATCTGCATAGGTGGAGTATTGTGTTAAGGCATCATATTGCGTAGCCTGGCAATTTGATGACCGCATAGCCTAACGATTTTCCAACTCCTCTGGTAGACTTTGCAGTGTCCAACAACTTGCCAAATGACTTGAGACAAGTGCGCTTCGATGTATTCTACTTGCGTAGCCGGGCAAGGACGTGATGGCTTGCGAAATGACTCCTATGGGGCAGGCTCGTGTGTCCAAACTCCAGAGACCTAAGGATGTCTAATCTCCAACGCTCACCTACGTAGAACCTCTAGTTGTCTCTCCGATTCATCACTCTGCGCAGGTGGATTTCACCCCTGGCCCTGATTGCACAACTCGAGGAGTGCTGTTTTGGGCCACATTGCGTAGGCTGCTGTCTCCGCGACTTGGCTACTCTTGCCTGCGCGGTCTGAATCCAGGTTAACCTCTGCCTGCCTATCTCATCTGCACTGCATGTCAACTGCTCCTCAGCTGTACACCACCTCAGCAAGACATTGTTTTTGATGTCGTTGGCTGAGCGGATGAGGATTCACCCCATTTGCACGGCAAGTCAGTTGGTCACTTATCTCTCTTCATCGACGTTTTTTCCTTGCAACTAATGCTGGAAGCTTGATCAGATTGACATCTTGCAGCAACCATTTCCACCACTTCACCATTGACAATCGTTGCTTCTCCAGCGAACTAGCTCACTGTCGACAGCTTGATTCTGGCAAGGAGAAAAATCTATTTTCTGCTGCTGACGTTACCTGTGTTTTCTGATTGAGAAAAAATCAAAGAAGATGACGAAGATGCATCAACGTCTTTTCCACCGATGATGCAAGTTGGGGTTACCTTCAATGTCCAACCATCTGTCAGTGATCTATGAAGGTCAAAAAATTGGCGTTAACTTTCTGACTCCGACGTGGTCGATGTTGTAGCCGATCCTCCCTTCTAGTCATCGAAAATTTCAAAAAGGCATTTAAACACCTATTGTTTCGGCCACGAATTGACACTGTGATGTCATTGTCTAACCACCAGTCGGCCGATTCACTTTGATCATAATGTTTCTGCCAACGTCATGATCTCCAATGACTATTTGCTGCACTGGATCTTCATTTTTGTTCACCGGAAAGTTTGGGACAAAGTCACTTTTGTGCCTTCTTCCTCACTATTGAAGATGCTGCCGCTGTACCCTTCTTGCTGTCAAGCAGGAGCAGCTTAGATCTCTATCTTTTACTCACTGCTGATGGCCAATGAAGTTGCCATCTCTAGTTTTTTTTCTTTCGAACAAACTTTATTTTTCGACAGGGTGGGAGAAGACTCACTATTACTGCTTCCTACGCTGCGGCCATTTGACCATCGGACAGTCAATCTGCTCTAGTTAGAAACTCAATTTCGTTGTTCCGATGCTAGTGCTGATTTCGCCACACCAGATTGTCTTCTCTGGTCACCTAAAAATTCGATCGAATGTGGAAAAACCCAATGGTTTTAGCAGCAAATTGCTAGTGCAATGCCACCGTCCGACCATCGAACGATTGATCCACTCTGAGCATAAAGTCTCCACGACATCCTGATGCTTAATAGCATTTCACTATGCTAGATCTTTACCTTTGGTCACCAAAAGATGAAGGGCAGGGCTGCCGACATGCCCTTCTTCCTTGCCACTCACCATGCTGCAACCGTAGCTTCTTCATTGCTGACAATACTACTTGGGTCTGGCTGGGAAGAAATTGAAGTTACTAGAAGACCCACTTGCTAATGATCGCAAGCTGCTTTCACCGCTGTCATCTTCTCACCACTCATTATGCCCCCTTGGTTAAACTCCCCTGGCTGCATAGCACGTCGGCACAGGCTTGGTTGCGCGGCACATCAGCATAGGCGTCTCGTATTTGGCTCACTGGATCGGGGAGGTCATCCATTCCATATTGTATTGCTTGGATGAAAGTAAAAATTTTTAGCAATTTGTAGCATTAGTGGATTAATATACCAATAGTATTATATGTAGAAGGAATTAAGCACAATATGCTGAGTATCGTTAATTATGTTATAAGGGTCACAAAGTTGTGTTTAAACCATCTGTATGTAATGTATTGAGTATACACAATGATCTATTGTTTAGCAAAAAAAGGCATGAAAATATTTATCTAGTATAGCTAGAGAATAGTTTTGAAAAATGCTTAATTGCAGTCAAAGATGATCCATGAATATGGCATAAAAGGATGGAATATATCAATATGTCAAATATCAAATATTTGTGAAAAAAGTATTTTATGATTGGTCTACTAAAACTAAACTATGATAAAAATCAAATATGTAAATCCTGTCAATTATCAAAATAGACTAAAGTACCCCTCCATCCTAAAAATGAGCTACCTACATCTAGACCTCTAGAATTATTATATATGGATCTATTTCGACCATCAAATGTTGTTAGTCTTAGAGGAAAAAGATATGTTTATGTGATCATGGATGACTTCTCTAGATTCACATGGGTGATTCTCTTGATTAGAAAGATGAAGCATTTTCAATGTTTTATACATTTTCAAAGCTAGTTTAAAATGAGAAACAAATGTCAATTGCGTCTATCCATAGTGAACATGGTGGCAAATTTGAAAACAGAAAATTTATTAACTTTTGTAACAAAAAAGGAATTCACCATAAATTCTCATCCCCAAAACTCCTCAACAAAATGGAGTTGTGGAAAGAAATAATTGGACAATTCAAAAGATGGCAAGCACTATGCTAAATGAGAGTAAGTTGTCCAAAAGATTCTAGGCAAAAGTAGTTAATATAGTGTAAGGCCCTGGAAAGTTCAAAAATGTAAATGTTCACTATTGTAAAGTTTTAGTGATTTTTACAATGTGGCATACTATAAAATTAAATTTTTGAGGAAGTTTATTATCAAAAAATTATATAAATGGATGAAATATCTATATTAATGTGAGGATG
>JAYJMB010010619.1:294-16438 GCA_036873735.1 Pouteria campechiana
CCATCAGGTAAAACCATTCCATTGTTCTCATATTTCGTAAATCCACCCGTCTCAAACAAATCATCAATGCAATCATGAATCGCAGTTCTCTGGTGTACAGATTGCCTTTAGTTATCCTTCTGCAGTCATCTCATACCGTCTTTCGCTTCCTTGAACCACTCACACCATTAAAATTACTAGCAAATTCTGTGGTAAAACCAGCTAACAGAGATATGCCATCAGGTAAAACCATTCCATTGTTCTCATATTTCGTAAATCCACCCGTCTCAAACAAATCATCAATGCAATCATGGATAAACAATAAGAACTTCAATTTCACATCAACATCACCACGCATGTTAAGAACCCAACTAGCCTATGTGCGCTGAATAAAACCAACTAAATCCAACATAAAATCACTGAGGTTTAGTGCAAAGCGCGAATAACTAAAAATTTGGTTATAAAAATGTAAAGTTCGCGTAACATTCATCAGACGATCGAAAACCCAGAGAGAGAGTCTAGGGCAAGATTGTAAATCTACGCCGATGCAATTTCAAATTGCCTTCTTCTCAGGCAGAAACGGGCACATGAGAATCGAAATAATAGTTCCAGAAACAAAAGAAATCCACCATGTCTACACTATCAAGCAACGGCGATTGGAACTTTTCCCCAGGCATTAGATACTGAATGGCAAGACGATTGAAATGAGAGGAGAAAAAAAATTAAGAAAGAGGTAGAGAGTGAAAAGATGGAGAGGGTACGAGTCTCCAGACCTCGCCTGTGATTGTGGATCCGAGAAGCGCACCGGCCATGTCGATTGGAACTGGACTGAGATTAGGAGAGCAAATCTTCAGGAAACTGGAGCAACGATCCTTTTCTTCATGAGATTTCACTCCAAACACCAAGCTTGCCTTGCCTGCGAGAATTAAGAGATCCCTTGTGAGGAGGAGGGGTTTTGGTTTTGACGCGCGGCGGAGCACAAATCACGCATGATACACGGCCCAGACTTTCTCATTCAGCCATCCGCCGGGAAATTGGAAAAAGAGGTTGGGAAGAGGAGAAAAAACGTCATGAGGGAAAGAAAACGGTCAAAATGATGGGAATGGACAAAATAAAAGAACTGAAAAAAACAAAAATAAAGATAAATAATAAATATTTTGGATCAGGTAATAATTAAAAATATAAATAATGAAAAAAATTATGTTCATAAGGAAGAAAAAAATGTATCTCTTTTCTAGTTACCAAACACACTGGCAAAAACGATGTGAAATTGCATGAGGCATGAATAAAGATAAAGTAAAACTTTTTATTTAAAAAATAAATTTAACTAGAGACTTAAAAAGATTGAACTTTTTTTACAAATAGAAATCTTTTTTTTATAATTGAAATTCTTTTATATCCAAACACCCAGGACTAAAATAAAACTAATTAGGCAGAGACTTTGTCATTCGACAGTGGAGGCTGACAGCCGTTGAACAATGTTCCATTGACATACGTAGACCCATTTGGCCTTGCTTTAAATTTTCAATGGTTACGAAAAGCGTTTGTAAGCATATTTTTTACAATACGTGCTATAAATAAAAACTTATTGAGTATTTGGTCTATTCATCTAGAAAGTGTTGTCGGTGTTTATTTACGTGTTTGGACTAAGAATGATGAGAGTGCTTTTGGATATTAAAATTATCAAAAATAACACAAAAGTGCTAGTTAATCTAACCATTTAGTAGTAAAAATATTTTTTATATAAAATATATTGATAAAATATATCTATATTATATATTTATTAATATAATAGTTAATATTAAAAATATTTTCCATATGTCTTATGCAATATATACGAATTGTATAAATTATATTTTTATAAAATATAAATTAATATGTATATAGTTTTTTATGAAGATATACTATGTTAAATTGTAATATTAAAACTAATATCAGTATATATAATATTTATTAATATATAATATATAGATAAACATATATATTCATATTATACATAAGGGGAATACTTTTATAGTTAAGCTTAATTTGGCTTACCTTGATAATTATATGAAATTTGAGCCGACTATTAATTTTATAATCATCCTTTTGGCTAGGAATTTAAAAATTAGCTTACTTAAATATTCATATGGGCCACAAATTTAAATCATTTAAGAGTGAATATCTACTCATTAAAATTATTTTATTATTTTATGTGGGTCAACTTTGTTTTATATACACATACGCGCGTGCGCACACATATATATATATATATTTCATATCTTTTTGTATTCTATATCTTATATATTTAATATTTATTTTACATGTTATTTTATTAGGAAAGTATTATAGCAAGTTGTAGAAAAATAAATAAAAATAGAAATTTAGGGCTTTTTTGTTATTTTATGTTTCTACCACAAAAGCTATTTTGGAAATGCTCTGAATTCAAGCTTTTTTCTGAAGAAAGCCCATTTTTGTGTTTTTAGGCCAAGCTCGTCGAACTGAAAGGCCGAACAGGCCCGTAATCGAATAACGAACTGCCTGAAGACTATCCATCGAAGATCGGCTCAAAATAAGGAGTTCGACATGAACAAGCTGTGAAAGAAATACTATGCCTGTATCGTGATGGTTGACACTCCATCCCATCTTGTTAGGCGGCCCTGATCATCGCTACTTATCCAAAATGGAACCCACCATCCAGATATTATTTCATTGTTGTGAAAATTTGATTGTTATGGACCACATGCATTGTCCTGGGATTAACCATGATTAATTTCAAACTAATACAGGCTACCCACTTAACGTGCTTTTCCGTCTATTTCTCAGTACATCAAAATCAAATAGCTTATACATGGCGGGGATTTCTACCTGCACTCGCACGCGCACAAAAAAAAACTACATGACCTTCTCCCACCAAATCTGCTTCATTTCTCCAATCCGCCTTTTAACTTTAGAGAGAACCGTCTACCTCAAACTCTGGTTTCAGAACCGACCAGCATTGAACATGAGTGATTCCAGAATCGAAGCACATCATTTGTTATTGAGCAGAACAATCACCTTCAAAAAATGAGGCCATGGATCGTAACTAATCAAAATGTTTTTCCTGTTCAAATTTCAAAGGGAGAAAAAAGGGGGGGAGGGGGGCGAGGCACTCCAAAAGCTCCAAGTTCTATACATTGAGGGGACTAATCCCATCCCATTCATATGCAAAAATAGCATTGTCCAGTCGGCAAGAAAAAAAGCTCTCTCTAGTTCAATTCCTACATACTTTTTAGCCTTAAAACTATACACACATATCAGCGAGGAGAGAGTCCCCATCACCAGCAGCAAGAAGATACCGACGGGCCAAAAAGGAAGGAAATCATGCAGTGGAGCTGGTGATGTAGGAAACAACAACAGTAATGTCATCCAGCTTGCCCCCATAGTAACGGTACCCTGCATCTTGAGCAGCTGTGGAGAATGGTGTTTGCCGGTCCTTATCCTGTGCTCTTTGGCGTGCAAGAGCTGCAATCTTTTGTGCTGTGACTTGAGGCGCTAAGCCGGCTCTAACAGCATGGACAACAACAGCAGTCACCTCATTGTTGTATAAGTTGTCAAACAATCCATCCGTACCAGCAATCATGACATCCCCAGGAGTAACTGGAATGGTAAATATCTGGTTTGGCAAAACCAAGAAAGGAGAAAAAAATAATAATAAATCAGATAAATAAAGCCTTCCAAATTTAATGCACCTCTTATAATCACCCACGAAAAAAGTAGACGAAAATGGACTTGAAAAGGCCAGGGAGAACAAAATTATCTCAAGTGGATCCAAGTGCCAGTGGAAAATAAAATAATAAGTTGCAACCCTAGGTCCAGAATTGCCAAATCCATATCATGAGTTTCCTCATCATGCAGCCAGGTATTTGCCTCAGACTTATGATGGATGGAAAGAAAAAGGAAAACAAAAATGGCCAGTAACCAATAGAAGTCAAAAAGAAAAAATGGAAAAGAAGAAAACACATCACACCCTCCAAAAGAACACCCAAAGGACCTTGAATTGATCTGAAACCAAACGGCATTAACCCAAAACTTAAAAGTGGGGGCTATAGCACCATTCCAAAAGAGCAGATCTAATGGAAACAATGAGAAACCCATGAAGTTGAATTTCTCAAGAAGAACACAACTCTTGTTAACCAAGACAATTTTAAACAATGTTCAATTGAGTATAATCCTTTACTTATTCTTAGCAAATTCATGTGCAGCTACATTTTATGAGTAACATAACAAATTTTGAGAAGCTTGAAATCTGAAATGGCTATAGGTGGATAAGTGGGCAGGCTCTGGGAGAGGAGAAAAAAAAAAAAAAAAAAACCATGCCCAGGTCGAGAGTCAGTTAATAAGAATGTGCATCCAGGTATGTTGTATACACATTACACATCCAGTTTCAACAACTATCATTCCACGATTTTTCTAGTAATGAAACAAAGTCCACCTCCTTTGCAGAAAATGAGATTCCTCTGTAATGAATATCACTGAACCAAGATGTTGAGGTTAAGGATTTTAATTTTCAATTGTCATCCACAGATTGATATCTAAGACTCCTAAAAATTTTAAATTTCTTCAATCAATCCTTCAAATTGATAGTAATAATGTATATTGACCATAATCACTATCACTTCAAAGAAACATGGCACCAAAGATACTAACAGCAGCTCAGCAATTCACAAACTGACCTGGGCAGCACTGGGAGGATCACTTTCACTACCACTAGCAAGTTGATATGTGAAATTGAAATCATGCTGTTGCACAGGGGATCGGAAGATGGTACATCCATCCCTGACAACAATAAAGCCACTGTCTCCAAGGTTGACAGCCTGAAGACCCTGCTGAAAAAGGGAAAGCAGATTGGGAGTAATTCAGCATTGCTATTTACCAACTGAATTGAATCCGATAAGAGCCCAGTTTTGTTTTCATAGACAAGACAATTTCGATTTTTCTACCTCAGAGGAAAATATCTGATATTTTTTTGGGGGGCTCTGCTCAAGAAACCTCCATCTCAACAAGGCTTTCTCAATAAATCTCTGTTAATTTAAGGCCAGGCACCTGACAATCTCTTTGGCAGTTGCCATTGCCTTCCAAAGCCATATGAGTTTTGAAAGTTTCATGTTACAGAAACATAAGAGAATCCACACATTGAGACATTAAGGGCATCTCCTATCACTCATGAGGCCTACCACATAAAAACACTACTCATTAAACAATAAGCACCCAGGTTAGAACATCTCCTCTACCTGAGATTGGCTTAGCCAAGCCTCGCCTAATTGGGATTCCTCTTTCCAGGCACTGCCTCCATAAGGCATGGTCATACTGAGCATTCCATGCACAGGCAACTTGGAAAAAAAAAAAAGAACCAAATAGCAAACCTGGTCAGTTAGTGCTACAATGCAGGCCGTTGATGATCCCTTGGATTTTGTACTCAAGTATGCTTTCTCCAGCACCCTTGCAGGATCAATGGAACCTTTGGGCTCCTCCTGAATTGCATTTACAGAATGAGACATGAGTTCTCGAGCATATTGTCCAGCATCAATCCCCAGATCTGCCCAGCCACCAACACCATCAGCCACACCAATGGCTTGCTCATCAATACAAATAAAGTGTGCATCCTCTCCACCAGTTTCTTCTTTATCTGGGTGTGGTAGATAACATGATCCAGAAAGCAGTTTCAAAGCTCTGTCACCCAGAATTTTCCTGTGAGTTGGAAAGTCAACAGAATACTTGAGAGGGAGGGATAAATCTCTGCAAGTCATTTCCCTTTAGAAATATAAAGGAAAAAAAAAAAAAACACAATTTATGCATACAACACAATAAAAAAGGGCGTACCCAGTGCACGAGGCTCCAACCAATGCAGAGTCTGAAGAGGGCAAGATGTACGCAGCCTTACCTCCACTTTCTGGAGAGGCTGTACCCAAGCCACAAAGACAGGCGATGAGCCTAATCGTCGCGCTAAGCAACGCCCTTTAGACAATTGAAAAATAACGAGAAAATAACTAAAAGCACAGGAAACATACTGATCAGAAGAAGCAACAGTGTTCTCATTCTGAACTTCCCGTACAGGACCATTAAATGACATATTCGGAGCTGCCCCAGCAGAATGTTGGGCAGAACATGAACTATGAACATCCCTGAATTTCCAACTTCTACTGGTTAAATCAAACAGAAAATGTCCATGAACCAGACCTCTACCACATGTTTCACGATTTCTCAAACTCATACTGGCTGTTCTACAATAGTCCAGGCTTCTATTGCTGCAAGGGACATCTGCCCGGGCAGCAAAGGATGAAGTTTGTCCACTCTTCAGGCTTTCCAGCTGCTGAGAACCCAATTCAGCTCTTCCCAACAAAGAACCAGAGGAAGCCATAAATGCACCGACAAACCTACTGCCAAATGAATTCTGGATAGGATCCGAGAACACTCGACTGATGTGATATAGGCAGACCTGACATGCAGGACCAGATACTGAAGGAATCGCAAATGTGCGAGACAGCGCCCCTACAATCAATGGAACCCTCTGTTTGTTGAAGGCACCAGACTCCGACCCAGCTAAGCTGGTAAGGGACTGTGAAAACACACAAGCTTCACCGAGGGATGAAAAGGGCACAGGAAGAACGTTCACAGAATTTTCCAACAGCCTTCCTGGTGCGGAATGCAATTCTGCAAGATTCTGCAGCCCTTGGATTGCTTTATTGGCTCCTGATCGCAAGGCAATGTTCAACCTCGAGAAAAATGTCGATGGCATCTTACCCTACTAAGCAAAGGGATTCTTCCACCCAAAGAGAATTAATCTTCCAAAGAAAAGGAGCAGCACAGAAAAATCTCATAACTCCAAACGCATCTAGTGCTTGGTTCTGTATATGCCGCAACCGCTCACCAGCTTTGATAAATACCTGGCAAGAAGAAGGGGAAAAGCGGATTGGTGTCTGATTGACATTGCACTTTCAGGCCAAAAAAGTCCCGCATTGGAAAAGATCAGCACTTCTTCCCGACAAATCACTTGAAGAAAAAAATCAAAAGAAAAGGATGAAAACATCCATTCCACTCTCTTCTGTTTGAATAAAATTTCCTCACACAAAAACGAAAAAGAAAACCACGAGACTTTCAAGCCAGAAAGCCTCAACAAGATTCCTAAGGCTATAAACGAAACGGAGGAATCCGACAACATGAAGAAAGAAAATAAACAAAGGTTCCAGCTACAGAGGGCAAAAGAAGAGACGAAAAAACCAACAGAAACTCAGCTGCGCATCAAAAAGAAGGCAGAAGAACAACCTAGCAATCTCCAGCAACAACAAAAGCTCTAACGAGAAAGGAAATATCCTCGAAAAACGCACCTGAAGGGACGGAATTTCTAGCGTCGGCGGGGGAAACCCTAACCCTATATTCGGAGGAGGGTCAAACACCGAATTCTCTCTACCGTGTCCAACCGAAGTGCGGGAGGGAAACGAGGTAGAGGGAAAAGGTAACGGCAGTGTGAGACGTTTCCGTTGCGAGAAATTAGGAAGGGAAATGGAACGGAACGGAACGGAACGGAACTTCGCCAGTTGAAAATGAGTCGGGTGTGATTGCCTGCTTGGTTAAATGGTCGGTCGATTGCTATTTTCATGTGGGGGAAGCACGTGACTACTTAACACTCGGGCTACCGGCGGCTTGATAGACAGGCACAGCACGAGGAGATCAATGATGGGAAAGCCAATGCAGTTAGTTGGAATATAATAAGTCCAAGCTATGGAATCAAGAAATTCTGGTTTTTAATTTTTTTTGGCTCAAATAATAACCGCTCATGGTATGGAGAAATCCAAACAAGCATGAGCTTGCCTCCAAAGTAGCGTTAGTGATTTTTTGAGCGTTAGGCCCTGCAATTCAATTGGGATTATGGGAAGGAATCAATTTGTTAGTACCATGGAACGTTACGTTTTGAGATTTGAATCCTTAGCAAGAAATCCAAACCGTTGATCATAAGTGCGCTTCAGAACGTCAATACTGAATAATGATGCGTTATCTTTTGTCAAACTCTTATAAAAGAAAAGGCGAAAAATATAAAAATGCATGAAAACAAGATAGCATCGGACATTGTTTTATCCCAACAATTGAAAATGAAATGGATAAATGCAAAATAAATAAGCTTTTTAAACTAAACTGGATTAATAATTGCAAATATAGATAATGATATAAATAAAAATAAAATTATCGAAGATAAGCCTTATGATTGCAAATATAAATAATGATACAACAAAAGTAGAATTTTCGAAGACAAAAACAAGATTTTCACCATTTTTTCTTGTTACCGAACAAGCCCGGATTAAAACCAAGTTGTGCAATTAAAAGGACGTGAGAAAAGGAAGAAAAGAGACTTTTAATCCTTTGTCTTGTTATTAAACAGAGCCTAGTTGGAGTAGAAATTTACAAATAATAGTAAAATATAAAACGGGCGATACTAAAGCCATAAAAGAAGGCCATTTCTTTTCTTCATTGTTGTACCTTCCCGGAGCTTTTCCCATCAGGTTACTAAGCTTATTCTACCAAGACGCAGGTTTCTACTGTGCTGCTGTAAGCTAATACATTCTGCCTACGCTTCAACGGAATCCTTATCAGATAAGTATGCTGCCTGCACGAACAAAAATATGGATCACCTTATGACAATTATTCCTTATGGACGGGCTATATCCAAAGAGAATAACCCTCCCATACAGAAACATGAGGTGGCAAAAGATTTGATTGGTTCAAAATGTTCAGTTGAAGAGCCTTAGAGGATCGCTAGCGTCGTGGATAATTGTGAAGGAAAAAGCCACAAAACCACTGCAAAAGATGCCTGCCATGGATGCTTGTAAAGGCCGGCCGGGCCATGGATGATCGTAATGGGAATTTGGGAACAGAGCTGCTCCTTTATCGTTGTTCTTAGGCTTGGTACATTTTAGAGGTCTGACTCGCTTGGAGCATCTACTTACTACCACCCACAGACAATGGTAGTTTATAGTTATATTGGCACAAAATGCATATGTGAAGATATCGTACAATTTCTCTACCAATCCTTGCAACCATTTTTACATAACCCTACAATCTCTATGTTTGCTTGATGCAGATCAATCAGCATCTAATGCTTCTCCGAGAGTGGCAATGGCAACTTCACTCTTACTTCCACCTAAATCTTTTGTTGTCCTCCTTTTCTGAGAAAATTCATCTCTTTCAGAGATGGGGTAGGAAAAAAGAAAAAGTTGTGTTTACTTCTTAAATGTAATGATAAATTCACATTAGTAACAACAATAAACTCCGCCACCAAACCAGACCCACCAGACAAATGGAGCAAAAAGAAGACGAAATGGAAGCTCTTTAAGATCTGCAAGTACGGAAGATCTCAGCTCGCATTACATCAATTGGCATGTGGTCCAGAGTGTAACGTTCAGGACCCAGGTAAACGCCTGTCTTCTCGAGAAGTGCGAGACCCGCATCTCTGCCATACCTTGAAGCATATAGTTTCAGATATTCTATGTCCTACATGACATACAGATGAGGAGATCACATTAGCTTTTAATCAAGAAACAACACCACCAGAAATGAGCGGAGGCTTTTCAACCATTTCAGACAGCAAACAGAACAGCCCAACAATTTAGCACACCATAAAAATCATACATTGCATCAGAAGATACGAGTGACATGTAACACAACACAGGTTGATTAGATGCCAATAATCTATGCTTGCAAGTACAAGTGAACTACCAAATTGGCAGGAGAAAGGACACTAACAGAGTTACAAGGACTGGCATGATGCTTGACCTCAGAATGTACATGGTGCCATCAGGACTCAAATTCGCACATCTTCGAGCTGTTTTAACTTCTGATATTGCATCTATAAATTAAATTGGCTGCCACAATAAAGTAGCTAGGCTGCTGATCCTATCAGTGAGTATTTTACACTGCAGTAATGGACACAACATGGCACAGTTATCAGAGAACCAATGGCCCTTCTGTTACTGCCAAAAGACCATATAAGGTAAAAAGACTTCTTGCATAAGAACTCAAAAAAATGCACAGCACATCCTTGGGAGCGAGTAGAGAGAAAAATTTACAGAAAAAAAAATGCTACTGAATAAAACATTTCTAATTTTATAAACCAAGTACCTGCAAACCACTGAGGATTCGTTCTAGCCTGGTGGAAGCAACTGGTTGAGGTGATGGGGAAAAGACCTCACCAGGATAAAACAAGACACCATCTCCTGGGGGAAGGCCACGTCTAAATCTTATCTGCAGCAAAGATGTTTTGCATGGGTGAGGAGGTCATGAGCTTGAGGGTGCCTTTTTCTCAACTACAATAGAGTCACAAAAAGCCTACGCATCAAGGTTAAGAAGCAGTACCTCCGCACTAGCAACTGTTGATTTCTCATAGCAGTTGGCACCCCAATATAGAAAACCCGTTCCACCCTCTTTCCATACTCGCCACATCACTGCACGGTGTTGTGTGCCTCGCATCCCAAGGTGCCAATTCGGGTGTGGATCAGAAGGTCCCATGCACACGTAAGTCCACCATTCCTGAATGTAAAAAACACTTCAGTGTCATTCAAGATACAGAGAACTCACAGATGAATAGACCAATTATAAAGAATTGAAAGCTTGAGACTAGTTAGGTTAGATTCTGATTTGAGCAAGTTGTTTTAGAGTAAAGTATTTAAGCTGTTCCCTTGCAAACTGCAGCAAGGTTTTAAAATTCCGTGGACTGCTTGTTTGCCTCTCCCTTGTTGCTCATGATGTTCTGCTTTAATTTCTTATTGATTTCTTCCTTTTTCTTTCTTTCTTGCTTTTTACCCTAATGCAATATGAAGCCTCTTTTAACTAGTTTTTTTTTTTTTTTTTTCTCTCTACAACATGGCATCGCGTGTGAATTTCTACCAGTAATACAACCTAGATGGGGAAATATACACACAAGAATAATAGCTATCTCCATACCTCACCATTTTCGGGCTGAATCTCTGCAAGTATATCTTTGACCAAGTCCTCTCGATTGCCTAGGACCCACTCACTGCAGAAGTAGAAGAGGTTAATACTGACCACAACACAAAAGGCTGATAAATTCAAGCTAGGTGAAAGCATCATGCTTAAGGAATTTTATGCAGTCGCTAGCTTATGCTCTTGGCAGAAGATAAAACTGTGTGGAGTCATAAAACTGTAAGGAGTCATCCATTCAGATGCATTTGGCAGATAATTTGTCTCACACAAACACATGCATGGGATCTAATCAACTTTGTTTTTAATGTTGATTTTTTTCTATTCTGGTTTTTGAAAGTTTTCCCTGTACCTAGTTTGTTTGCTGCTCTTCACTTAGCAAAATGTTATTCACCAAGAAAAATAATAGGCAACCAAACTAAAGAAACTTTCCAATAAAAAGCATGTACATTATCAACATAAATTAATACCTCGTACAGAATATTTGGGTATGAGGCCGTAGAAATTTTGGAACTTTGACAAAAGCCTCAAAGTTACTAGGTGCAAGAGGAGCATCATTTGGCCCTGTGCATCAGAGAAAATCCGCATGATAAATACATAGAAGGAGCACCATCATGTGCAAAATAAAAGGTTATTATGCAGTCCCTGTTTGTTAATAAGGCAAAGGAAATGGAGAAGAAATCTTTTTTCCTCCTTTTCCCAATTTGCCACCCCCAATTAATTAGGCATTTACCCACCCCCATCTACCCTGACAACCCCTTCTTTTACTTTTCAATATTTCCAGTCATGACCTTCTTCTATCTAAAAAGTAAATCCATTTTATCTTTATTCACTTATTTTTAATTATTACTCCCTATTGTGTTAGATCATTTCCTCCTCTTTTCTTGATTCCCAAACAGACTTGAACCACAGCCCACACTACACTCGAGGCTATTGTTGTACAAGAAAACTGTCAAAGAATATGGAGAAAGGAGGCAGAATGTGAATCCTCCACTGAACCAGACAGAGCATATGATGAAGTCCCTAAAGTGTTAATCTGCTGGGTGCTAGAAAATAAGACAGTTCTAAGAGGATATGTCAACATTATCAAGGATGTACAAGGAATCAAATGTGCAGACCACAAGTTCCTAGATAAAGTGAATCCAAATTGGAATCAGGTTACTTCAAAGATAGAATTGAAGAATTTGCATCTCTTCGTATTAGTTATGGACAGGTTACAAGACAGTTACAAAAGGCCCTGATGTATGCTGTTTATTAATAAAACAGTTTTCATTGATGAGTGGAAATGTGAAGCATAAAAAACAAAGGGATGCAAGTGGAAGCTAAGCAGAAAGGGGGAAGCCAAAAGGATGGCCAAGGTGTATGCTATTGACGGTGAAATAATTTTTCCTCAAAGGAGTGTGAGAGAGAAAATGGAGGAATGTCTTCAAATCTAGTGGTAATAGGACTAAAAAAAGTGCATGGGAAGCATTTTGGTGAGGATAAAAACAGAAAATACAAATTTTAAGAAGTTGGGATTGCTGTTTAAGTACATGAAAATGAATATTTTCAACAAGGTGGGTCCCAGGAGGAGGGGAGAAGGGAATTGGAAAGCTATTAAAATGGAAGGATGCCTGGAATATGGGGATCCTAAAATCCATCAGAAAAAATATAGTGCATGAAATGCATTTTTAGCATTGTTGATGAAATCCCCAAAAACTACTACATTCAATATCCTTTGTCCATAATGTACATCATCAAAACCTTGGTAACGGGGCAAAGACTGAGACAGATAATGCCCATACAATTCCAGTAAGGTAAAAGAAGTGGAGACCCACCTCTGAAGTGCAATGTTATCACCGAATATCAAACGAAAATAACAAGAACATTCTACAAGATAAAAATGAAGATGGTGAAATGAACAAATGGCAATTTGATGAAAAATAAAATTAGGAATTAATGCATATGGGGAAGTTTTTGGGTAATGCAACCAAGTAAAAAGATGAGAGAAAGTAGGGCAATATGGTTTGGATATCTTCAACAGAGACCAAGATATCCACTAGGTGAGAGTGGTTCGAGTTTATAAGATGGACATGGACAGAATTGCCCCTTTTCCATTCATTCATTTAGCCATTGAATTAGCTTCTCCATGAACTTTGGCAACATACTAAAACTAAGTAAAATATCCAGCAGAAGTCATTTGCCATTATAATAATTGGTTGGAATGCAAATTTATGAAAGTGCCCAAGTGTGAAAAAGGAGGAAAAAATTGAAAAGCCTGAATATGGGTGCACTTTAATGATTATTGAGCAATGACAATAAACAAATCTCAAAGAGAAATGAGAACAAAGAAATTTCAAATAGAGGGATCAAAATCTGGCATGATGCATGAAACTATTACCACAGTAGTAAGTAGTGAGGACGCGAGCATCTGGTGCATATGCTCGTAGTTCACCGGCCATGGTGCGGACAGAATTGTATTGTTCCATGTTTAACGGCTGGCAGAAAAAGAAAAGGTATGCACATCAGTCCATCAAGATAATCCTTTAGGAAATGAAAAGCTTGGAAAATATATTTGAATGATACTCATATAGCAGAGGACACAATAGAAAAGATGGTTACAAGTATTTTCCCTATAGGTAAGATGCAATTGAAGCATATCAAAAATAAGACAAGACCACAACTCCTTTCATAAGCATCAACATGCAATAAAGTCTCATCTTGATCAATAATTTGCGTCGGCACTCATACCTCATCCCACAAATAGAAGTAAGCTTTTTTCCAGTGTGCCTTCTTCTTCAAGATTTCGATTTCTTTTCTCAGATCATCTTTGGCACCATCATTACTGTTAAAGTAAAAAGAAGATGGTAACTCATCAGAATTAACAATCCTCAAATAAAATTAATACATAAACATGAGAATGGTTAGTTGAATACCAGTTAAGAACTGGAGTATAAGGCACTGCATATGCTGCCAGTCTTGGATCCGAATAGTATTCGTCAGCCTTTGGATGATCAGCTACATCAATAAGACATCTTTAGTATCAGACCACCAAAAAGCGTTTAAACAGGACAATGAATATGGATCTAGGAAAGGGAATTTCTATTTGGCTTATATTATTAAATAGAAATCAATAAACATACAGTAAAATTTCAAATACCGACCTGGCCAGGGGCAGGTGTATGTTAACACACGCATACTGTCACCCCATCTGCAGAAGAATGGACTAATTCTATATTGCAGAAGCCACCTGAAGTGCCTTTCTAATGAATCATACCACCTATCACTCCCATGTTCTACTCCAAAACGATCCTCAATCACAGTTTCAGATATCTTAAACACATTGTCAAGAAGCAAATTACAGTATAATTCATAACTAAGAAACAAAATATTTTCTTCCTGTTCATAAATTTACATTAAAATGAACACTTAAGTTGAAATTCCTTTTCTTCTTCTTTTCTTGTAAATAGTCATGTTTTTAAAAATTGCAAACAGAGATGAAACCTATAAATATAGGTAACTTATATTACAATGCATAGTTGAATATGTATAGACCAATGCTAATGATGGCCAGTAGTAAGAAAAGACTGCATGGCAGAGGACCTTCAGCCAGCATGGAATTCAAAATGACATGGTAAGAAAAAAATGTCAGTGGAGCTTAGAAAGAAGCAAAGACATCTGATGTGTGTGAAAACAACTACATAGAGGATATGGTGGGTAATGGTACTTGCTATCTGCCAAAATGGCCCGCTACAAGATAAACAGCCCACAAAAGTGTGTGATCAAGGCATAAATAAGATTACCTTCAAGGAAATACCTATTGCATTCCTTTTACTTTACCTTGTTTGTTTGAAAGTAAAGTCTGGAAACACTGTTGTAACATGTTTCTCATTGCTTTTTCCTCCTTTTTACAGCCAAATTTTCAATTGAAATTACCAATTCAAACCATTGCATCATGTAATCAAAACCTCATTTAATTACTTCCAAACATTTTTCCCATCAAAATGTTATACACCCAACAACACTCTAATTTAACTATGTAATAATTCCTTAGCTAAATCAACAAGGTAACATATCAAATCAAGTAATCCAGATGAAATGTCTACATAATCCTTCACTCTCCATCCAAGAACTCCTTAGGGATATCATTCATACCCAAATTATAACACTAAGCATTAATGATTTCTTTCAAAGCAATGAAATCATTCTCTAAAGAGAAAATGAGTGATTGCAGGATACACCAAATACAGCAGGAAGAGACGGAGTCATTGGAAGAACGTAGTCCCATACTGTCACACTCAATTTCACGCGGATTGAAATGTTTGTCAAAGTGTCTTCATCCATCATGTCACCTAACCCATTATCTGAAGAAAACTCAGTAAATATCGGTGACAAAAGAACTGTTTTTAAAGTTACAGAGGCAGATTTCACTCTTTCTACCTACAAAAAGGCAACATATCCATAAGAACATATAGAAGCACCAGGAGTTCTTCAGTGAATCTAGAAATTAAAAAAACATGATTTCAGAAACGAACCAATTCCTCAAATATTTTCCCATCCACTGGTTCCATTATTTCAAGACAATTTTTAATTTCACGGTATACTTGGAACTTCTCAGATTTTGCTAGACGTTGTGCTGGCAACCTGTGAGAAAACAACAAATGGGTACCAAACAATTTGTAAGTGTGGAGCCTGGAAAGTGGTAACAAATCATTTTAAACTCTGACCAACTGAAAATACTATCAGAAACCTCAAGATTGACCAAAGAGAAAGTATTCAGAGGTGAAGTAACATCTAAGTGAACCGGATAGGATATTACTCTGTGTCAACCTTCAGAGCAGTGACGAAAATTTCGCCTTCATATTGACCAGGAGGCTGGCCTGGGGGGATATCAACTGAAACCCAAATTGCTGTGGTTTCTCTGCAATGAAGAAATTGTTTGTTAGTTTAAATGAAGGATACAGCATTGAAGAACTTCAATCGCCCTGGATAGCATTTATAGGAAAAGCAGTTTTGATATTTCATTGAACAGTACCCAGGAAGTAGGTTTATTTGACTGACTGGTAGATCAAGAGGTACAAGAGCATCAGGCACACCTAAGATAGGCACAACTCGGCGTATAGTCAATGATTGTCCAACCACCAATCTGCAGGCATTACCACACACAGAAATAAGGTTTTCAAGAAGAAGAAGAAGAAGAAGAAGAAGAAGAAGGAAGGAAGGAAGGAAGGAAGGA